>CM053267.1:66398454-66500081 GCA_028583415.1 Protea cynaroides | reverse complement strand
GTATCCGACCCCGGTTTTCTCTTCGATTCCCGAGAGCCGAGGGTCGATGGGAGGGTCGATCCGAGGGTCGATGATCCTGGTCGAATTGTCCGACCCTCAGACCAAAAATCAGACCTTTAAGATCCGATTCTGGGTTCATTCTTTATTATTTCTCTCCCATTTCAACTCGTCTCCCACCTCTGAGTTGCTACAGTGTCACTCTGCTATTTTGGTCAGTTTGGATCCGTGTTTCGACGTCCACATCATCCCTACAGGTATGCTTTCTCATTTTTACCTGTTTTTGGGTTTCCATTTCTATGTTTTTATCCATTTAGCTTGTATTTTTCAAATTAAACTTTTTCCAACCATAAAAATTCGATTTTTATTGGGGCTTTTGTTATTGGTGTCTCGAGGAACGAAATCCCTCAAAAATTTTTGAGTTTCATCGGTTGGTTATCGAGAACTTGGATTTTTGCTCTTTTTGCCCTAATTTGTCGAAATTTTCGATTTCTTGAAATTTCTTCAAATTGGACTTCATTAGCTAGAATTTCCTACTGTCTGAGTGTTGTAGAATATGTTGGAACATACGTAAGTCCTCCTGCCCACGTGTATGGGTGACAAGTGAGGCTTTTGGCCAACTTACGTCGTTATAATGTCAAATTTTGGATTTTTATCCTATTAACTCATTATCTGTTTTTTCTTTCTTATTTGGCAGATACCATGGCTCGTACCAAGGTACCCAGAGTTCATGATCCCCTTCGCTTCCACTCCAACGAAGCCGAGGCACAGTATTCCCACTACGCTTGTAAGAAAGTAAAGGGTGGTCGTATGGTGAACTTGGCTGAGTTAGCCTTGTTCAACGTGGAGAGGGCCTTTGGTGATATGGGGTGGCTCCCTGTCATCACCTACGACGCTTGCACATGCCCGAATTTAGTGCGACAGTTTTATTGTAATCTCCAGGTGGTGGGGGATTACAATGATGTGAATAGGGGTCACGAGCTACGCATCATAAGCTATGTCAAGGGGATGAACATTTCATTCGATTATCGGTAACAGGCCGACCTACTGGGCATTCCCTATGATGGCCCAATGGTTTACTGTGCTCCCGGAGAGCCCCAGTTCGTCTCCACAGAGATGAGGGCTGAGATTGATAGTCAGCTACTACGACCTGATCATTGTCAGATGAGAGCTTGCTATATGCGTCCGACTCCACGGGTCTTTTGCAAGATTATCCAGCATAATCTGATTCCGCAAAGTGGCCATTACGAGAGGGTTTCTCAGCTGACCCAGTATCTTTTGTACAGCATTTGCACTAGATAGCCCATCTGCCTTCCTTACATCATCATGCGAACTATGATCAGTGCCACATTGTCCGGTCATAGGGGTAATTTACCCTATGGACGTATGATCACTGTTCTGCTTACCCGCTTGGGGGTTGATTTAGTGGATGAGAAGATTCAGGAGAAAACCTTCTCGTCGCCTCTAGATTGGGAGGCTATCTGCAAGATGGGCCTGTGGGATGCCCAAGTCAGTGACGAGGAGAGGAACGAGATGGTGTGCCCTCACACTCGCATCGAGATTGCTGACGCTGAGGCAGCTGCTGCCGCCGCTAGAGTACATGCGGATCCTGCTGGTGATGATGACCGCATGTACATGGATGTAGACTCGATACCACCGCCATCACGTACGCATGCGGCTGGAGCTGGTACTTCATCTACGGCGGGTCCTTTACATGCAGCTGGTCCTTCGCGTCCACCTTCTGATGACATGCTGAGTATGTTTCACGAGATTAGAGAGGCTCAGCGCGCATCGGATCTGTGGATAGTGGAGCTTCTAGACGCTCAGCGCCGGACTGATCAGTGGGTGGCTGATCTCACAGCTAGTCTTCAGGCGACTCAGACTCAGGTGGCCTGGTTGACTAGAGTCTATGCCGAGGACTATGACAGAGACCGCGAGGCACCGCCTCCTCCTTCACCTCCAGCTTCATGATAGTATTTTCTTTCATTGTACTACAGAGTAACTGTCCGGGTTGTGGACTGTACTCTGTTTTAGTTATGTATATACGTTTGTTTCTTTCACGTTGTATTAAAATTATTTTCCCTTTAATAGATGCATTATTCTCTTTTTAAATTGGTCTCAAACATCATTTGTGCTTACAATGTGTTAATATTACTGTTTTTACTTTTATCCTATCTCAGTTCACAATTGTCTTGAATGTATGCTAGTTTAGCGGATAGGGCCAGAAATGCTCTGATATCAAGTTGTCACACCCTAATTCCACACTATTCAGAATGGTGTGATGAACCGCTAATAAACCAACGGTTCAACCAGGATCTCGAGTAGGCTATATCCGTTTTATCTAAACCCCATACATCCATATTCATAATCAGAGTAAATACACAATAGCGGAAGTCTTATAATAAAATGAACTGAGAATCCACTGTGATATTAATATTTAAATAACAAATTATTCTGTATCAACTTAAACATAAATAAATATCAAATACATATCCATAATAAATCCAAGTAAAGAAAACTAAGAAAATATCTAATCGAATACACATGAGTTACACTCGCAAGAGTAGTCATGTGTATCCACTTCAGTTTCAACTTCCATCGCCGCTACGTTTCCGTACGCTGGAGCATTTACATAATCTTCAATGGTAAAACCTGCATCATCAACTAAAAATTTTCGACGTCGAGGGGTAAGCACACATCATGGCTCAGTGAGCAAACAAAACAATGCAACAGTACATATGCATGCCATCAATTCATATCTTTGGTCTGGTTTATAGTTTGCAATGCGCAATTGAAAGATTGGGTGGTCAAAGGTTAACGTTTATTGCCCCACCTCTATACATAGGGTGTGGAAGTCCGCCCAAAGGTTAACGTTTATTGTCGTCCCCATCCACCCTAATCATGAACATGATACAACAAAGGTTAACGTTTATTGTTGTATAGTGCCATACCAACACGTAAGCCCCTACTGGCGAGGGCTTGCAAACTGGACTCGCAACTAACCAATCCTAATGTCAAACAGTGTATCCAAGGCCTCACCCCAGCATCCCTCAGAATGTCCATAGAGATAGAGCTAAGGCCCCCCGGTAGAGTCAGAGACTACAAGGACCGAGACCACCTCCCCTGATACTCTACGACATAATAGTTCTGCTAAAGTAATGGCGATACGACGATGCTAATGCACAAGACTTGGATTAGAGATAGAGCTAATGTGCTGAGACCCACCAAAGGTTGACGTTTATTGACGTTCTCATCACACCTCCCCTGATACTCGCTCGCATCAAGTACACCAACCACATACATACAATCACATGCCCATTCCTATCATCATCATCATCACCATGTTATAAACAATAAAGTAAATATGCATGAACAAGTAATAGAAATATTGGATGACATGTTGTATGCACATTACAAACATATTCGCATAGAATCAAGCATAGCATTGGACTCAAGAAAAGAGAAAACAGTTTGTTATTAACCAATTAGTTTACAGTTCTGTTTCTTCACCTTAGCTTGTTAATAGATCATCTCTCAAGCTTTAGTATCACCTTTATAATGTTATTATATTGCTAGAAGACCTAACAAAGTCGATAAAATTTAATTAGAATATATTTTAATTTTTAAAAACCATTCTGTTAACTGAGGGTCGGAGGTAGGGTCGGAGTCATGATCGACCCTGGGTGCGACCCTCCCCAAATCTGGACTTCCAGAACCCTGAGGGTCGATACTCAGGTCACATAGGGTCGGATGGTCATCGACCCTCTGTGCGACCCTCAGTGGGTTTTGGTCAATTTTTCTCCTTTTAATCCATTCTTCGTGTTTGGGGTCCTATGGCTTGCTCCTACAGTCCATTCAACATGCATTCCATGGTCTAGAACCATGAATCACCCACCTAAATAGCTTTCATGTATTCTCCCATGGTTTTCCATGAAAACCTAACCATGGGTTGATGGTTTGGGTTTCTCCGAGATCACACTCTCATCATTATCTAACCTAAGGCCTGTAGAAACTCATGGAATTAGTATCCATACCTGAGAAGAACACTCCTTCTCTGCAACTCTTCTCCTTTTGCTTTCTTCTCTACCTTGTTTCTCTTCTTCTTCTCTTCCTTCTCTACTCTTTCTCTCAATTCAATTAGGGTTGTAAAAGGAGTGAAAGAGGCTTAGGGACGTCCTATTTATAGAGTAGAAACATCCTAAAATAATTCCCTTTGAGATTAGGAAAGAGTCCTAATCAAAATTATAGAAATTTCCTAATTTCAGTTTCGGCGGCAACTGAGGGTCGATGCGAGGGTCGATGATCCCGTCGACCCTTGGTTTCCTAAAGTGTCCGACCCTCCCTGTAAAACAGAGGGTCTAACTTTTTGTCTTGGGGGGTCCGACCCTCCCTCGCTGGGTATGCGACCCTCCCTTTAAATTGAGTGTTTTTGGGTCGATTTGATACCTGGGATCACGATCTCCTTCACGCCCTTGGTCCATTTGACTTGGCCATGATGGGTAAACCTGGTTCAAGGTGATAATACCGGATTAGTTCGATACGGGTCTTACACATAGTTATTCCCATCTAGGAGCTGAGTAACTAACACATGTCCTGGATTATCAGTAGGATATAACAAGGATGGAGAAGGAAACAAAAGGTTTGGATGTGAAGCCATGAAAGAATCAGAGAAGAAACTTCAAGATTCAAGAAATTGCAGAAAAACAGGATGCAAAAACCCTAACAACAAACGACCAAAGGGCTCAAGAATAATTTCCAAGAAACAGTTGTACAGGAATTCTTACAAGAAAGAAACAAGAATCAATTGTAGAATAAAAAGAGTTATTGATCAGAAATTTCAAACTCTAAAGTTCTCCATGAACAGCAAAACAAAACACAGAACCGTATATCAAAAACGGAGACACAATGAAAAAACAAGCACCAAACTACAATTAAACAACTGATCTATGCATAGCATCAAAAAATGAACACAAAACTGGCAGTATAAAGCAAAAAAAAGAAAAAAAAAATACTGCACTCTGATAATATGTCAAACTAAGAAGCTAATAGAAGAAGTAGTTCTGAGTTTTGAGAGTGAAAAATTATATTCAATGTTATGAAAACGTAAAGTACAGAGTCCTCTATTTATATTACATATGTGCAACTATTAAATAAAGACATAACATGCTTGGGTTTGTATTGAATTCACAGCGAAGGATGAGTTAGAAGAACAATTCTTGATAGAAAATGACCACGGCAATCTGTTCAACCAGATCGTGAGATACAATTAGAAACCAAACATGTGTTCCGTGTAAAAAGAAGACGGATCCCTGCCCTTCGATGGATACAGAAGTTACAGTGAAAGCTTCAGTAAATCAATAATGGAGACCTGTCATGGGAAAGACTCCAGGGAATCTGGTAGGTATTGCACAGGGACCTAGAGGGAGAAAAACTCAAATACTGGAAGTAGTCATGAATCGAATGAGGTTCTTGAGAACCTACTGCCGGAGAAGGTGGCAGAGGACGGGAGGGACGCCGGCAAGGATTGAAATCATCTCTAGCTTGGGTATCAGCAGGAGACTCAGCAGCGTCCCTTTGATCCACGACAGGTGGCTCTAATTTCATCTAACGGTTAAAAAGAAAAAGAATGTAAAATAGGATTTAGAATACCAAACATGGGATCACAGGTACTTTGCTTCTTCTCCATTCAAGTCATCGATCGCCCTCATGAAGCAGTGATTTTGAAAACCCTGCTTTTTTCTACTTTTCTCTATCTACAGTCCTTGCTTTTCTCTACTTTTCTCTATCTGCAATCCCTGCTTTTTCCTCTTCTTCATCGTCTTCAGTTTCTTCTTCGTTATTCAAAAGAAAACAAGCGAGGATGGGACTGAGGAGGACCAAAGACAAGGAGGGGCTGTGAAGAGAAATTGCACTTTTTGAAGGAATTCTAATTGATTTTTAACTCCGAAGATCGATTCTCAGCTCCGATGTCAGTTCTCCACAAGCAAAACAAAGTTAACAGAAGACGTCTGTGAAGAGAAAATGCACTTTTTGAAGAAGATCAAACTTCAGAGGCTATGTTAACTGGGAAGTTTTTACCTTAGCCGTGTTGAATCTGTTGATGGTTTGATACCCCAATTAGCTAACAGAAACAAAAAAAAAAACCAAAAAAAAAAGACCCAATTTGTTTTAAGAAGCCTGCGGGTTGAATCTGTTGATGGTTTGATACCCTAATTAGCTTAAAAAAATATAAAAAAATATAAAAAAAAGCCCAAAGAAGCGTGCGGTTTCCACTCTCCACTGCTCCGAGCATCTCCAGAAGAAGAATTCTTGGTTTTGGGAAGTTGTGATGGGAGATGGTTATTCTCTTCGGCCTGGAAGTAACGGTTATGTGGCAAAAACTACAAAGAAGAAGAAGAAGAGCGATGGCAAGAAGAAGAAGATGGCTGAGGAGCAGACCCTTGCTACTAAATCTGTGTGTGAAAGGTTCAGTTCCTACTACTTCTGTTGAAGATTTCAGGATCCCGAAGAACCATAAAAGATTCGCCGACAAGAAGAAGTATCTCTGATTTCATGTTTGGTTTTCAAAATCCTATTCTACAGCCTTTTTTTTAACCGTTCGATGACTTGAGCGCCACCTGTCGTAAATCAAACGGATGCTGCCGAGTTTCCTACTGATACCCAAGCAGGAGACGATTTCAATCCCGCTGGCAAGGGTGGAGGTCAATAGCCTAATCAATTTTTGGATAGGCTGATGGGGGAGGAAACGGGTAGTACAGTAGAGGATAGCATGAATGCTGCTTTGACAACAATTGAGGATGACCGTACTGTTGCTGCAGATAGCTGGGAAAGGAGGGGGAATTCCAAGAATTCAAAATCTAAAAGTAGGCAACCAAGCCCAAGTGAGCTACAGATTTCTAATTTGTTTTGCACATTATCAGAGGAAATACAAACCAGGAATGATATAAAGGATGATGAGATCAAGATTGGTAGTGATCAATGCCTGTGAAACTCTCTCTCTCTCTCTCTCTCTCTCTCTCTCTCTCTCTCTCTCTCTCTCTCTTCCTGGAAAAAGAAACTCTGGAGTTTTTTAGGGATAGTGTATGTCACTTGCTGGTAAGTGCTATGAGCCTTGGATGGTCTGCTAGTGTAGTTGGTAGGAAGGTTGAGATCCTACCTTGTCCAGTAGAGTTAAGGGCAGATGCCCAACACCCCTTTGCAATCACATCAAGTTGCCACAGGACCCCATCTGGAACTGATGAGCTAGATATTCTCCCTGATCGAAGGGAGCACTAGAGTGTTGGGTTGGTGTCTTGTATTCTATAGGATCCACATAATTATAAGGGTAGTACTTGAATTAGGTATGGGTCTATTACATATACGGCGTAAACTTGTAATTGTGGTGGGATTAGGGTTTCTAGGTTTCCCTATAAATTGTCTCTGTGTGGGAAAACCTAGGTAAGGCTACAAGGACTGTAGAGGATTCTCCTCTGACAGTGGAGAGCTGGAACATTGTAAGGCTGACAGATGAGATAGGCCTATCAGGTAGAGAATTATGTAGACTGTTCTTGGGAATAGAAGAAAGGCACTCTTTTCTCTGGTGAACGTAGGCATCCCACGATGGGGTGTTGAATCACGTTAATCTTCGTGTTTTTCTTCTTGTTTGTTTGCGTCTCCCAATCCTAACAAGTGGTATCAGAGCCAGGTTTGGCAGATCGATCAGTGATCTGAGAAAAGGGGAGAGAAACATAGAAAGTATGAAGAAGAAAAAAAAAGAAAAAAAAACCATGTTAGGGTTTCGGCAATGGAAACCAGGTTTCTCATGGTGGAAGTTCCTCGAACCTCACAACATGATGGGCTGGGTTTGGTGTTTGCAGTGGTAGAAACAGATTGTCGTGACCCTGGTTTGGCAGCGGGAGAGTGTTTCTCTGATGTTGCATACAGAAGCTTAGGCTCTGTATTCTGGCAGAGTGGAAGTATTGTACAATGGAGTGGCTTTGTAAGATAGCAGTCAGACTTTAGGATCTACATAGTGGCTCGCAGGAGGATCTCCAGGGAAGACAGCCATCGATGGATCTAATAATCCAAGTAGATGAACCGTCGGTAAGAGAGGTTCAGTTCGGTAGAGATCTCTCGTTAGCAGAAGGATGTGATTTGTCATCGCATGTGGCGGTATATGTTGGCAGGTGGAGATCTTATGGAGATCTTAGATCTCATCTGGAGGGCATGGTGGATGACCCTTTGTTCGGTAATACTGGTTTTGGGGAGAGATGGAGTCACTTCACATCGTGCGGCAGTGAGCTGTACAGGACACCTGGACAGGGTGTGAGCTATGCTGGTTTGGGTGTAGTAGTTTGGCAGAGGCAGGTTTACAGAATCAACATCAACGGGTTTTCTTCAAGGTGGTTTACAGAATCCAAGCCAGGTGGAGATTTGTTAGGTTGGTGTCTTATATTCTGTGGGGTCTACGTAATTATAAGGGTAGTACTTGTATTAGGGTATGGGTCTATTATATGTACGGTGTAAACTTGTAATTGTGGTGGGATTAGGGTTTCTATGTTTTTCTATAAATTGTCTCTGTATGGAAAAACCTAGGTAAGGCTACAAGGGCTGTAGAGGATTCTCCTCTGACAGTGGAGAGTTGGAACGTTGTAAGGCTGACAGATGAGATATGCCTATCAGGTAGAGAATTCTATAGACTGTTCTTAGGAATATAAGAAAGTCACTCTTTTCTCTGGTGGACGTAGGCATCCCACGATGGGGTGTTGAACCATGTTAATCTTCGTGTTTTTCTTCTTGTTTGTTTGCTTCTCCCAATCTTAACATAGAGTTGACCAGAGAGGCTTCTGTGCATACCTACCTTGCTGGACAGAATTTTTCCCATTAGCTAGGCTCTGAGAAACCTTCTCCCAAGGTCCAAACTGCTCAGCCAATCTTGGCTGCTTCCGTGTCCTTGGATAGTGATGACTCATTCTTTAAGCCTCTGACGTTCCTTCTTGTTGGGAGGAAAACAATCTTAGAATTACCCTTCCCGTTTGGAGAAGAAGCACTAATCGTCAAAGGCCTCTTGGTCGTCTTAAAGACAAATAGGATTTCACGTTAGGTTGTTCTGTTTTCGTGCGGAGCTTAGCCCTTTTTAGTGTATTCGGGGTTCCCTCATTGTAGTACGGTGGTGTTCTTTTTGGGCAGGCCCTAATAAGTTTTGTCTTATCGGGTCGGCTATATCTCAACCATTGGTCCACTTGTCCTCTATCTTGGCTCCCATCTTTTGATGGCTTGATTGTTGCATTTATTTGTGGTCTTTGTCCCTATTCAACCCTTGTCGATCGATCCTAATCTGACTCCATGTTGAATCGGACCAAATCGGTGAGGATCAGTGAACAATTATCACATCAAGATTCATCATCTGCTGACTCAGGGTGTTGCACGAGATCAGCGCTGGCCAAGCCCGATCACAATCCCAATCCTTAAAACCATGATTGTCACATGCATCTATGTTTACATATTGAACACTTCTTCATCCAAAAAGTCTTACATTATCTAGTAATTTCAAATTGACATTTCCATTTAATGATTTTAAACATTCTACAACCAAGTACTTCACATTCTAATCTTACATGTAATGGTCAAATTTATATTTTTTTTTTTTTCTTTTGAAATTGTCTAATTTAAATAGAATTATCAATATTTATCATATACACATGATATAAGAAGTCACACGTGATTATATACTGATTTGGGCACCTTAACTGAGTAATTGAAATAGTCTTCATAAAAGTTGAGTTCTTTTTAACTAGGAGTTGCAACAGCAAGAAGAGGAGATTTCAAATGACTTGTAAGTCCAGGTGCTTCCGTCAGATCTAAATCCTCTCCATTTGCTCCATTAGGCAACGCCCAATCGAACTTGTGCAGAAGACTGGCTAATGCAAGTCCAACTGAGCTAATGGCAAAGTGGATTCCAGGGCATCCCCTTCTACCTGCTCCAAACGGGATAAACTGGAAATCATGGCCCATGAAATCAATAGAACTAGCTTCATTCAAGAACCTCTTTGGTTTAAACTGATCTGGATCGTCCCATGATGCTGGGTCCCTTCCAATTGCCCAGGCATTGATGATCACTGTTGTCTTGGTTGGAATGTCATATCCATATATTTTGGCATCTTCAGTTGATTCACGGGGAACCAAGAGAGGAAGTGGAGGATGCAGTCGTAGGGTTTCCTTGATCACAGCTTTTAAATAGTACATTTGTTCTATATGATCCTCTGTAATATTTGTTTTACCAGTTGCACATGCAACCCCTCTTACCTCCTTTTGGACTTCTTCCATGACTTCTGGATGCTTTAACAGCCTTGCCATTGCCCATTCTAGGAGTGTAAGTGAAGTATCAGTTCCAGCAACAAACATGTCCTACAAGATTTGATAAAGACAAAGTAACATTTCAGTTAGAGAATATGAAATTAAATTTTGGGAGGATCAATCCATACACTGCCAACTATGTGAATTTGGGGATATACATATCAAGAGGGAGGGGGGGGGAATCAGAATCAGAGTACAGTGAGAGCCGATAGCCGGTTCATTGGTGGGAAGCCGAATTTTTAGGAGAGAGAAAAGAGGAATGTAAGGGAAACGCACACACCAGCCCATGACATGGTTGTTCATTTGGCACCCAAATTTGTGCACATATGGGTTGCGTTTGGTATGTATGCTTGGAATGTATTATTCAAAATGCATTTTCAGAATAAAGAACACATTCCTAACATAGGATGAGAAGGGGCTAAAGAGCGAGGTATTTCTGTTACGGGTTTAGAATGCATAATGGGATAAAGACGTATTCCAAAATGGGCCACGTTCTATAAGGCATTCCATGATACAAGAAGTAGAATGCATACCGAACACTTTTTTGTCATCTCAGAATATATTATTGACCAAGAATGCATACTAAATGCAGCCTCAGAAATATCAACGCATCAAATTAAGTTATAGAATTTGCCATGAGGCAAAAGAAATGCTTAAAGAATCAATACAAGAGGATACGTAGCTGATTTCATGGGCATCTCATCTATCATTACATGAATCAAAACAGGTGCTTCCTATGCTAGTTAAGCACAACCATGAATTAATAAATAAAATAAAAAACAAACATTGCATTCTATGATCTAAAAGTATTATACATTGTTTTTGTCATCTCGGAATGTGTTCTTGACTTAGAATGTATTCCAATAATGCATATCCAATCCAGCTTCAAAGTCCAATACAAGAACTTGAGAACAAATTTCACACCTTATTTTATCCCTAGGCACTAGATGTCAAACCCAACCCTAAACTAATTGCAGCTTAAAGGACATCTTGGATCCCTAAGACTAATAAGGGTGTCAATTTAATTTGTACCAAAAACCAATGTCGAAACCAATCGTTTAAAACCGTATTAAACCAAAGCTAAGTAGAATTAGTACGGTAATGTTATGAAAAATGGAAATTTTTTATTCAATACGGTAAGGTATCAGTTTTATGGACCAAACCGGTGGTAGATACTAAACCATATCAAATTGCCGAACCATATTGAATGTATACCAATACAAAATTAATAATGATTTTCCCTCTTGTACCCTTGGTTCTGTATGAAATCATATATATACCAAATAAGAAACCATATATATACCAAATAAAAATCATATCTGCTAACAAAGAAAAACTATAGTGAGCCAATACAGTAACGGTACTGAAAATGCAAACCTAAACTGATGCAGTAAGATCATTACATCACCCTTTTGCCTTATGTACCATACCAAACTGTACCGAATTATCGATACCGAACCAATTGATTCTCTTACTTAAGACATACTATATAACCAAATGAGATCTTCAGCTGAAAGATATTACTTACCAAAACAATACCTTTGATGTTCTCTTTCCCAATGGTGATATCAGCACTCTTATCCTGTTGTATCTGAAGAAGGAACTCCACAAAATCCTGGTCACCACCATCTACATCATTGTCACTCGTGTCCTTTCTCCTCTTCCCATGGATGTGATCTTCAATTACTTTATCAAGAAAAGAATCTATCTCTTGAAAATTTTTCCCCACCCTTTGCTCCAACCCAACCACATAATTCACCCAAGCCAACCAGGGTATGAAGTCCCCTATATTAAAAACTCCTATGAGATACCCAAATTCGGTTATCATCTTTCTAAACCTCTTACCACTACCCTCCTTCCCACCATACTTCTTTCCCAGAGCAACTCTACATGTTATATCATTTGTTAGAGACATGAGTACCTCACTTAAATTCACCAAAGCTGAAAAAGAAGGAGAAGAAGAGCAAGACCTTTCGATGCTTTCGATCATGGCTTTCGTTTCTTCTTCCCTCACTGGCTGGAACGATTGAACCCTCTTCGCATTTAGAAGCTGGAGGACACAAATTTTGCGAACTTGTCTCCAATACTCCCCATAAGGCGGGAAGGCAACATCCTTGTGATTGTACAGCAGTCTCCTAACAAAACTTGAATCTGGTCTGCTTGAGAATATGAGATCATTGGTTTTCATGATTTCGCGAGCGGCATCCGGAGATGAAACCACGATAGTTGGTTTGCCACCAAAATGAAGCAGCATGAGAGGGCCATAATATTGAGCCAAGGTATGGAGTCCGTGGTGTGGCAAGGTGCCTAACTGATGGAGGTTCCCTATTATTGGGAGCTTCCATGGAGAAGGTGGTAGGGTTTTTCCCTTGATTCCTACTCTATTATTCTTAAACAAGAACACAAGGAGGAGGAGAAAGCAAAGAAGAAAGGAGAAGGGATGAAGGAAGCCCTCTTGGCCTTGTTGCACTAACCATTGCAACATATCAGACATCTTATCTTGTTACAACTTTATGCAATAGGACATGGCAAATAAGTACCTCATACCTCATATATATATATATATCTATATAGGAAATGTTTCTCTGGGCTTGGCTGAGGGAGGATACCACTTCAAGTTCTAAGACCAAATCAGCCCAGCCAAATAAACCTTGAAAGCAATGACCCGCTTACCATCTGGGGTGGTGGATTAATAAAACCTACAGTACGGGTACATATCGGCCTTTCCTGGGGATTATGTGAATGACATCTTTATAGATTTTTTTAGAACATGGCATATTCTTTTAATACCCCTTGTCTTATTTTCAAAAGATTTTTAAATCAAGAGTAAAATGGACTTTTCATAAACTTTTTGGAAGTGATTTACCATGTCAATAGTCATCAATGTCTCGCATGTTTTTCGAATGTACATGTGAAATGCCAAGAATTAGTTTATCCAAAAAACACAAAACATATGTATTATACTAAAATGGTAAAAAGGTGAGGTTTCATATTATTCAAGACCTTAGGAGATGTCAATAAGAAAATTCCTTTCATAAAAATTTGATTTTACCTGCCTTTACTAGGTAGGTTCTGAATGAGTTGGAACAATTTAAATATGTAACTGGTTCGGATAGAGAGGGATATACAAATTTAGATGTGATCAGATCTGAATATTCTCGATCAGATACGAATACCTCTAAACAGATACAAATACGAATCGGATTCAAATTTTTTACCATCCATTACATTGCTGATTTGTGTAACCCGGACCTTCCTCACTTTGGGGGTACAATTCGGTTTTAATCCACGTCTTTCGACTGTGTTAGTCTCATGATTCTCTTTTCTTCATTCTCAAACATGTAAAATCTTCTAAACCCTCAAGACCATTAATTTTTTTTATTATTATTATTACTTGGATCTAATCGGATCAAAATACCCCTACACAGATTCCAATGGGAATCGAATTCAGATTTTCAATTAAATCTGTTTACATCTCTAGTGCATCCTGTGGTCACCATTGCACTATCACTTCTTTCCGGATAACCATGTTTAAGGATAGACAAGAATGTTGTACTTTGGTCTTGTTTGTTCTGTTGGCTCTTTTCCTTTTTGGGGGTTGTTTGTTATATTCTTCTTAAAAATTAAAAATTTAAAAAGAAAAATAAGAAAAATAAGAAGATAGACGAGGAAGTGAAAGGCCACAAGAGTTTTTCATCATGTATTTGGTTCTGTGGCTTTGGTTAAAGATGACATCTGAATTTCAGAAGTTAGATTTTATTACATAAATATATAGAATACTATTTGTGGACAATTTTACTCAAGGTTTTAAATTTGGGTATCGCACACATTTCAATCATATTTAAAATTGATCTGATTTGGATTGACTCAATGTACGAATCTAATGGAAAATTGATATGTGATCGTTTTATATATATATATATATATATATATATATATATATATATATATATATATATATATATATATATTAAAACAAGATCGGATCAAGGATCAATAGTGACAAATCAACTGATGTGACCGAACCGGTATAATTAAACAAGATCGGATCAAGGATCAATAGTGACAAATCAACTGATGTGACCGAACCGGTATAATTACTTGAACCATGGTTTTAATTCAACCAGAAAATCTATATATAGTTTCTTGGATTAAAAAAGGTATATTATATTAACATCTCTCCCTATCGATGCAAAGGAATATCTTATATAAACTTCTGGGATCGATATTCTACCGACGAAGATAAAACCAGCACGCAATATTCACAACCACAAAAGAAAGGATATCTGAAGGATGCTTTGGAAGTATTGAACATACACATTCAATGGTGAATGGTGGGTGGCTGCATTTTCTGGGACACATATGGTGTCTGTACAGAGACCACACATTGATAGTGGAGGCGACAATACAGTACAATCAATCACTATTAAACTAAGTAATAAAAACAAAAGAAAATCAATCGATATGGAGAAAGCTCATAATTAATTATAACCTTTGGTAAATTTATGGAGTTAAAGCCCCATTATCTTTGGTATATTACTCTGATCTTCTCTCCATTCAAGGTATAAAACTCAAACTCATGTCTTGTCCTCTCTCTCTCTCTCTCTCTCTCTTATATGCTTAACAATCAATGTACAACATTGAGATATACACGTGTGATCCAATCGATGCTTGAAGATTCAGAGCCCGAAATAGGACATGGTTAAAATTGAATCTAGAAATTAAATTTGGGCTTGAAATTTGGTATGAAGAATCCCCAACAAGCATAGATCAAGCCCTCAAAATTTTGGATCCATCTGAATAGGGAAGGTTTGGTTTCTGACACGGATATGTCTCTGTGCACAAATGTTAGACCAAATGTTTGCTATGCATAAAAATACATTAAATATTCATGATTTTGACATACAATTTTAGGGGAATGTAGCCTTAGGTGTCTATTTTCATCCTGTGTAGTTTGAGATGCATTTGAGTTCGGGAAGTAATATTCCCATAATTTTTGGTAAAACTGGATAGATAGAGTCTAAATAAACTCTGGACAAAACTGGAACCCGAATTTAGGGATGATTTTAAATGGACTTAGACCTAGAGTTTCGACTCCATATTTGGCCAAGATGTAGCCCTAAGAGTCTAGTTTCATCCTGTGCAATTGAAATCCATTTGAGTTTGGGAAGTTATATTCCCATGATTTTTGGTACAACTGGACAGAGTCTTAACAAACTATGGACATAACTGGAACCCAAATTTGGGGATGATTTTAAAGGGACTTAGACCTAGAGTTTTGACTCCATATTTGGCCAAGATGTAGCTTTAGGTGTCTGAATAGACTCTGGACAGAACTGGAATCCGAATTTGGGGATGATTTTAAATAAATTAGACCTGGATTTTTTACTCCATATTTGGCCAAGATGTAGCCCTAGGAGTCTAGTTTCATCCTGTGCAATTAAGATCCATTTGAGTGTGGGAAGTATTACTCCAATATATCTTGGTAAAACTGGATAGAGTCTGAACAGATTCTAGACAACACTGAAACCTGAATTTGAAGATGACTTTAAATGGACCAAGACATGGAGTTTAGATTCCATTTTCAGTTGACATGAGCCTTTATATATCTAGTTTGATCCTTAAAAATCCCAAGGTCATTTGTATTCTGGAAATATATTTTCTATGTTCCTCAAGGGCTGTTGACAGATTCTGTCCAAATCAGTGGGTTTGTTTTTGTGATAAATAAAAGAATGATCAAAACTTTGAATTTGAATCTGAAACTTGGGGCGATTGACTGCATTTAAGTCTAATTTCTTTCCGTACAATATAGGCTTAATTTGAGTTCTGGATGATGCATTTCTTGTCTGATCTTGTGACGGTTTACAAAATCTGTACATTGATGCTTGCTACATTTTTTTTTTTTATATCCAAAACTCTTTTACATGCCACATGATTTCCTACTTAATTGGGATGCACACACGATTCTTACCAAATTTGGAAGTACACATGATTTCCTAACAAATTGGAATGCATACCTGATTCTCACCATACTGGGATGCATACATGATTTCTTTCCATGATTAGTTTATTTGTCATCTTTAAATATCTTTCCATGATTTGACATATTGCCATGTTTAGATATTTTTCCATGCTTGAATATTTTTCATATATGAATTCCGGCCATATTCAGATGATGTCTATTTTAGCAAGAACTTAATTTCTGCAACACCCAATGGAAGTGCCATGTTTGAAAACCTAGAAGATTGTTAAATGTGGGGACGTGCTCCTAAGCACCCACATACATGGGCTAAGGATAAGGGAAAGGAAACCTCAAAAACCATTAATCAAGAAAGAACACTTTCCAAATCCTTCAATTATGGTTTAGGCCAAAGGACAGTCTAGGAAAATCCCTACCCCTTAATACATACCCTCGAGGTATATGACCTAGTTAAAAAGGTCCATTTTGTTTAAATGGATTGAGACTCAAGAGTTAGAATTTAGGAGGGATCCTCATCCCTTAACAATATCCACCCCTCAGTCCTCTTGGGTTGTACGAACCGTAATCCTCTTAGGCTCCACCCCTTAGCCCTCTTGGGCTACCTGTACCTTGGTTATCTTGGGCTGTAGGCATCTTAGTCCTCTTGTGATACCTATACCTTGGTCCTCTTGGGTTATACGCACCTTAGTCCTCTTGGGCTCCACCTCTTAGTCCTCTTAAGCTACCCGTTCCTTGATCCTCTTAGGTTGTACACACCTTCGTCATCTTGGGCTCCACCCCTTAGTCCTTTTGGGCTGTCCACATCTTAGTCCACATGGAGTATTCGTATCCATTGGTCCACATGGACTATCCTTATCCTTAGTCCCCTAGGACTATCCACATCTCACTCCCCATGGACTATCCATCCATAGATCCTCTAGGATGATCCATCAGTCGTCATGGACTAACTAGATTACAACCCACATAAGTCATTCAAATTCTTATCCGATGTTTCGAATTACATCGTACCTGATTTCTAAGGCAAACTCCAGAATACATAGACAATTTGGAAAAATTCTCAAATAAGGTACCCGACTCAATCCTCATGGACAACCCATCCCTAGATCCTCTAGGATCATCCATCTCTCAATCCACTAGAGTCATCCAATCTTCAATCAGATTCTTATCCGGTTTTTCGAACTACGTTGTACCTGATTTCTAGGGCAAACCCCAGATACGTAGGTAATTTGGGAAGATTCCTAAATACGGTACCATAATTCAGTCCACATGGACAATCCATCACCACAGTCTATATGGACTATCCATTTCCTCCCATTCATCAAGCATAAGCTTCTTGAATTTTAAATCTAAAAAATATTCAAGCATAAATCATAGCCATAAGCTTTAAGCAATCAATCACTCTCGAACTATGTTTTTGGATTTTATTTCCAAGATACCACTGAAATATGTAGGTAGTTTGAGATGAATGTATCAGATATAGTCCACTGCCGAGACCATCATTTGGTTCGGTTCATTGTAATTTGTTTGATTGCTTTAAGAACATGTATGGCTTAACTTAAGTTAGCAGAATGTAACATTTGGTATAAGATTCCCTCACATGAGCCCTAGTCATCCATTGACCAAGTACTGTCAAGAACAATAGAGTATAAGGAAAGTAGATTGGATAGGAGATCGATTTTTAGATTGGGCAGTTTTGGGTGCTTAACACCTTCCCAAATTGTATCCTAAACGTTTATTTGATCTCTGATGAGACCAAAGCCAATCTAATGGGTTATAAGTCACAAAAGTCTTATCCTATGATGAGACTACATTTGAGGTCCCAGACCTTAATCTAGGTTGCGATTCTAGATCTTTACTATACATTGATATGGGTGGACAAGATCAATCAAGCAAAGGCCTATGATCTCTCGATGGAGCTTCTTAGCAAAACCTTGAGGGCGAATCACCAACCTTATTTGTCCTCATAGGGTTTCGAGGCGAATACTTCTGCAGACTTCCAATTCTACATTGCCTTCGCCATCAGGTGAGGGGTTAGCTCTGTACATTGTAAAGGTCATAGTGTATGTCTGAGTAGTGTATGCCTGAGTATGAATGATGAGTCACATGACATATGATAACTACTATTCATGTTCATGCATTTGCATTCCTTATATATGTTGAATGATGATGTGGAGGTATGTTTAGTTTGTGTGGCATGACGGCACCAAAATACTGGTCACGTATGGCCATATGGATCTGGCTTTGCATAGTTAACGCTTTATTGGGAGCACGATGCGAGGTCAAGGCCCAATGTCAGGGATCTCTTCTGAAATACAACCCCTTTATTTATGTGCTTACATTCTAAACGCATGTGGTTAGGATATTCACACTATAGCTCTGAATCCTTTTCAGTAGGGTGTTATGTACTGGCATAGGCTCAATAAAGAGGGATGGTCGCGATCGAGGACCATGGGCTTGAACTTGCCCAGATACAACAACAGAGTGGTAATGGGATGGGTCTAGACGGTCAAGAACTTTGGATGCCAAGATGGAGCCTATACTGGGGGTGACGATCTACTGATTGGGGATCATGCGTGGTGATTCACTCTTGGGGTGCAGGGGTCGTGGTTTGGGGCTGTAGACACTGCATCTACTTAACTAGTGTATGAGCGTCAGGACCCATTAATCAGAGACTGTAGTGAAATTGCGAGACAACACTATCTGACCATTACACCAGACTTAATTAATGAACCTCATTTCTGCATTCATCTGCATGTGCATTATGATTTGATTCCTTACTAAGTTGGGATGTGAGCTCACCCCTATATCGAGACTCTTTTTTAGATTCCAATGCAAGTACCTTATCTATGGCAGACTTTATGGATTCCCTATCGGTGGATGCTGATTCTGCTAGGGAGGCTACTGAGGAGGACCACGAGGTTGCATGTGTAGTGACTACATTTATGGGTCTTGATGCTGCATCGCCCTTTCCTTCTTTCTTCTGATCAGTGAATCTGTAGATAGGCTATATAGTTTATTTATTGTAGGTTTTTTACTTCAGATCTATTCTTTTTGGGGTATACTTGTACAAATACTATATGGATTACGTTATGGAGAACACCATATTCTTTTTGGATAATTTACAGTTTTATTAATAAAATACAACTCGGTTGGCATCAAGTTACTTATTTGATCTCTATGTCGGCTCGGTGTTGGCTCAGATGGAGGGCTCGGATTCATTCACCCGAGCCCCATGTGTCGGCCATCCAACGGGGGCATCGCCCCTCCTCGCGAATCTCTGGGAGGAGAGGATTTGAATCCATTATATTGCTACTTTATACTTGATTTATGATGGATATTGCATATGTGGACTGTTGTGTGGTGGTTTAATAGTTCACAGCATGTGGATGATCTTGGGTAGTTCGGGTCACCATGGGGTGACCCGAGTATCACGCCCGTATCTAGAAATAGGTCATGACACAGGTGGTGTGAGAAGAAGATCGGCCATGTGAGCAAATGAAGGGCTGGTATTGGAGGTTGAGTTGCCAGAATATCTGTAGTAACATTTTGAGGCCGTGTGATTAGTATAGTTATAGATCTAACAACGCTCCTTGCGGCTGGACTTGTTGGAATTTCATCGATTTGTATATGTTGAACTAGTAGAAGTCGAGTGCGACGAGGGTTGATGAAATAAGGTGTTCGAGGTGGTGATGCAGAGGAATGAGCAACATTGTGATTGGCCGAAATAGCAGTCTAAGCCGTTTGCAATCATGCCTCATGGCTGAGAAGGAGACGATGAAGAGTTTGAAATGGGAGAGCCTCAGACTTGGTAGCCAGGGTCCTATTGATACGATATTTGATCCACTAATCAAAAGTCGGAACGTATCCAGGAACGTGTCACGATGGGAGGATGACATGTGTTCGTACATGTGTTATCTCCAAAGCGCTTCCGTACTGTGAGAGGAAACACGTTCACTACACACTACAACTCTAAAAGTCAGACTAGGAGTAGGACTCTTCTGTGGAGTGGATATGTGCTAGCTATCTGAAAGGTCGGTAGTGGCGACTTCTCCTGACCGTAGGATCTTCATCCTAAGATTGTAGGACGTAACCAGATTGGATTCATCAAGGGAATACGTCTCCTAATCCAACTCAATCACTTGACAACGTATCCAATTCAATCTACAGGTATTCAACCTATATAAGCACTTGACGATCACAAGTATAATCACTTCTTTGACTTCACCATCTTCCACTGCGAGAACACTCAGGATTTCCCTACCCTAAAGAACTTACACTTATCTCATAAGCTCCATACTGTACTCTATTACTGACTCAATCGTTGGAGTGGTCGTCGGACTACCCAGTCCGACCTCTGATAACCCTTTCTTTCTTGCAGAAGATGGGACCCATCAATGCACGTCAGCCAGCCTAGTTTCAGCAGCAAGAGTTCCCAAATTGTAAAACATAATGGCATTCAGTTCTTTCACAGAAAGAGGCTAATGAGAGGCAGCTAGCTGGTCAGAGAGGTACTTAACCTTGCGAAGATATTCAGAGATTGTCTTGGAGCCTTTGGAGGTGCTTAAAAGTTGCATGTGAATTTGCACCATGCTCGTATGCTATAAAGTTCCAAAGGTGGATGAAGGGTACTCCATATTGTAGCAATAGTGGATAGTCCAACGACATAGGGAAGGACTTCAGCAAAAAGGAAGGAAATCAACCAGTTGAGGACCTTTTGGTACTTGCGATTCCAGTCATTGTAGGCAGGACTCATAGGAGTGGAAGAAGCAACTGGTGTCGTGGATGAAGCTGGTGGCAAAGGTATTGATACAGGCAAACATGGTATGGTACCATCAATATAGCCTACCAGATCATAACTTCATAGATCGGTAGAAGCTGTGTTTTCCACAAAAGATAATGGTCAACAGTAAGGTTGAGGGAGAGATGATGATGGACATTCGGTGGAGTGACTGTGGAAAAAGGAGAAGAGGTAACAGAAGCGGAGACATGTTTTGACCATGTGTAGAACATTGGTCTACTGGTACCGTATTAAAGTTAGAGGATTGAGTTTGAATCAATTTCACTTATCCCTTTAATCAGTTGAATGAGAAGTATTTATAAAATGTTGCATATACAGTCATGATTAGGAGGAGTTTGTTATACATTCAAGCTACAACCTATTTCTCAGGAAACTAAATTACATCCATTACAACTTAATAACAAATATTTAAAATTGAATGGGAGACATCAACAGATTAACAAATATTTGAAATATGAATGGGTTGGGATAGTTTATCCTTAAAAACTATTGTAGGAAAAGTATATTACAGAGTAAGTTTAAGACTATTACAATGTTATAAAAATAAATATTGATAACAATTAAGGCAGATTACTTACAGAATTTATGAACTAAGATTAACAATATGGCTAGGCTGAGTCGTGTCACCGGTCACTATCCTTAAGATTAATTCACCCCATATGTGCAAAGAGTTCCCGTGAGATTAATCCCCAAGATAAAACAGTCCCGAAGTTGAAGCTTCCTCCACTTAGGTTGCACTCCAACAAGTGGTCTTCGTCAGAATCCCGACGGCTACAATCAACACTCAAAGAGAAACAAATCGATTTTGATAACTATAAAAACAGAATACGGCTGGAGGAGAGAGAGAAAGAGATAGAGTTGTATACGGGTAAACTTGTGTAACCTTATGCTAATGGACTCTTTTCATATTAATAGAAAAAGAAGTCCCAAATCAAAGGGTGCGATGGAAAGTTGTATCCATCTGATGGGTTGTGATGAAAGGGTGCGTCAGTAGAATATACGGTCAAGATTTAATTTCCCCAACGATCATAAAGATCAATGGTTTAGATTAAACATATTTGAATTTGTATATGTACGAACGTATCCATTCAAATACGTCATGTCTCTACATATTCAAATACGTAGAGACATACCCTTCAAAAAAATAGACCAACGGATAGACCCGCACCCCCACCCGCACCCGCCCGACACGGCACGGCTAGGCTCGACGCACGCGCGCGCGTGTGTGAAAAGAACCCCGGACCCCCCAGACCCTTCCCTCTAGAGGCATCCTTTCATTTAAGGGCTCAAGATGTTATAGGTCACACAATATATATATATATATATATATATATATATATATATATATATATATATATATATATATATATATATATATATATATATATATATATATATATATATCTCCTCAATCTTACCTCTTCAAGCAATATAGGACTAAAAGAAGTCCTACAAGCTATGCCTACCAAAAAATACAAGTGGAAAAATTTCCCTCCAAAACCAAATCATAAAAGAGAGACAAAATTTTGAAACTTTTAATTGTTTTTGTTTTTAAAAAATCTAAAAACCCAACAATTCCCCCACAAGATTCGAAATTTTTTGAAAAAACGGAATAGAATGTTAATTGTATTAGGATATATAAGAAACGTCGTTGCAGATATCTTTTGGACTTGAATCTACACTAGGTATATCATGCTACAGAGTACGGGTGAAGCCACGCTTCTTGAACCTTTCCTCAGCGGTGTAGCCGACTGACATACCAACCATCCCTTATAATCCAAACCTCAAATAATTCCTTTCGTAAAAGGTGGACATTTTTCTCCGGCCTTGTCCCTATCTCAGATTCATGAATGTTTAGAGAGTTCACCCTTAAAACTTTAATCAGAGGCAGCCCCACCTCTTACATCCATTTAGGTCAGCCCATAGTGTGCACCACAGTTAACACACCCCCACATTCCAGTAGGACATTTGGCTTGACTAAGAGTCATTATGACTCATCCTCTATTCATTGTGGTGAATATTATCTTCCCATCTAACCAGAATGAGCAAGTATTGATAATACTAATCAAGTCATCCAGTGACTTCGTTCTTACCCATTGAACCTAATTCCAGGGACTTCCTCTCACATAGGTTGGGTATCCGTCACATGACTTATGTCACGGGTTTTAGGCTCATTCCTTTAGATGCATCATGTATTATCTTGGTGGTCTGAGGCTTTGTAAATATGTCTGCCAGATTCAATTCTGACTTACAAAGTTGATTGCTATCATTCATTCACTAACATATTGTCTAACTAAATTGTGTCATAGTCGAATATGTCTCCTTTTCCTATTATATACATTACTTTTTGCCTTAGCAATAGCAGCTTGACTATCAAAATGTAGTGATATGGGTGGTACAGGCTTAGGCCATAATGGAATTTCAGTCACCAAGTTTTTAAGCCATTCGGCTTCTGATCCAGCTTTCTCCAAAGCTATAAATTCTGCTTCCATTGTAGAACTTGTACCACATGTTTGTTTAATCGATTTCCAAGAAATTGCTCATCCTCCCAAAGTGAAAACATATCCACTTGTAGCCAATGATTCTTCTGTATCAGAAATCCAATTGGCATCACAATATCCTTCTAATACTATCGATTTTCCACTATAGTGTATCACATAGTTTATTGTTCCTTTTAAGTATCTTAATAGCCTTACTAAAGCTTCTCAATGCTCTTTTCCAGGGTTATGAGTATATTGACTCAACTTTCCAACTGCTAAAGCAATATCTGATCTTGTAGAATTCATCAAGTAAGATATCGAACCAATGATTTGAGAATACTCTTTTTGAAAAAATTGGTTCACCTTTATGTTTTATAAGATAACTTCCAGACGTCAAAGGTGTCTTAACAGATTTATACTCAAAATAACCATACTTTTTTAGTAGATTTTCTACATAATGTGCTTGAGATAATATTATCTCATCACCTTTTCTGATGATCTTGATTCCAAGAATTACATCAGCTTCTCCCATGTCTTTTGTATCAAACTTAGACATGAGGAACTTCTTTGTTGTTTTCACTATGTCAAGATTAGATCTCATAATTAACATGTCATCAACATATAATATAAAAATACACATTTTTCATTTGAAAATTTGCTATATACACACATTTCAGAATTGTTAATAACAAAATCATTTGATACCAAAACACTATCCAGTTTCTCATGCCACTGTTTTGGTGCTTGTTTTAGACCATATAATGACTTAATTAATTTAAATATTTTATGTTCTTGTCCATATGTAATACAACCCTCTGGTTGTCTAATATAAATTTCTTCTTCTAAGTTACTATTAAGAAAATTTGTTTTAACATCCATTTGATGAATAACAATTTGATGAATAACAAGTTTATATATAGAGGCAATAGCAAACATAGTTCTTATTGTAGCAATCCGAGCAACAGGTGAAAAAGTATCAAAGTAGTCTATATTTTGTTTTTGTTTAAAACCTTTGACAACCAATCTTGCTTTAAATTTGTCAAGAGATCCATCAGGCTTAAGTTTTTTCTTAAAAATCTACTTGGTATTTAAAGTTTTTGTACCAAGTGGAGGGTTTACTAATTCCCAAGTATGATTCTGTATAATAGAATCCAACTCACTTTTTATAGTCTCTTTTCAAAATACAGCATCAGGAGATGTTACAGCCTCCTGATATGTTAATGGATCTCTCTCAACAAAGTAAACAAGCATGTCATCCCCAAAATTGGTAGGTTTCCTTTGTCTTTTACTTTTTCTTATTTGATCATCCTTCTTGAAATCTAATTTATTATTATTTCCATTACTGAGAGCACACAAATTATGATCTTTAGAAATAATATTATTATAAGAACATTGATTATTAAATTGATCTTTAATCATAGGAAATGTATATTCAAAAAATTCTCCATCTCTTGACTCAATTATGGTATTTGCATCAAACAGATTTCAATAGATTTTAAAACCAAAAATTTATATGCAACACTATGTTGTGCATATCCAATGAAAATACAATCACAAGTTTTTGGGCCTAGTTTTCTTTTCTTAGGTTCTGGAATATAAACCTTTGCTAAACAACCCCAAACTTTTAAATGATTAAAAGAAGGTTTTCGTCCATGTCATAATTCGAAAAGTATTAAATCAGAATTTTTAGGAGGTATCCTATTTAAAATATAGCAAGCAGAAAGAATTGCTTCCCCCCACATGTTTAAAGGTAAACTAGAACTTATTAAAAAATAATTCATCATTTCCTTTAAAGCTCTATTTTTTCTTTCAGCAATTCCATTAGATTCAGGTTGATAAGGTATTGTAGTTTCATGTATAATGCCACTTTCTTCACAAAATTTACTTAAACTTTGAGTTTCATATTCAGTTCCCCTATCTGTTCTTAATCTCTTGATTGTTTTCCCTAATTGATTTTTCACTTCTTTTTTGTATGCTTTAAATGCATTTTCTGCTTCATCTTTTGTCCTTAAAAGATAAACCTTGGTGTATCTAGAATAATCATCTATGAATGTTATATAGTATTTTTTACCACCTCTTGACTCATGAGACCTAAAATCAGCAAGGTCACTATGGATAAGTTCTAAAAGATCACTTTTTCTTTCAACTATTTTATGAGGTTTTTTGGTCATTTTCGTCTCTACACAAATAGGACACTTATGATGTAGAGGTTCTGGATTTTCTTTAATAAATCCTAATTTTACAAGTCTTTTAATGTATGGTGCACTTTGGTGTCCTAATCTACCATGCCATAAATCAAACGACTCAATCAAATAAGAGAAAGAAACATTTTCATTCATTACATTGTTAACGCTTAGTACAAAAAGACCATTGGTCACATACCCTTTACCCACAAAAACATCCCCATTTAGCAGTATTGCCTTATCGGCTTCAAAGATTAATTTCATTCCTGCCTTGTTGAGGAGAGAGTCTGACACCAGATTTCGACGAATTTCTGGAACATGCAAAACATCGTTCAGCATGAGAGTCTTTCCAGAAGTTAATTTTAGAAGTATTTGTCCTTTGCCCATGACTTGAGATGTTTGGGAATTTCCCATATACAGAAGATCACCATCACTAACTGTTGAATATTTCATAAATAAATTTCGATCAGCGCATATGTGCCTAGTTGCACCAGTATCAACAACCCATTCTTTTGGTTTCTCTACAAGAGGCACTTCAATCACTACCGTCGCAAATTGATTTTCTTTAGTAAGATTCACTCTAGCCTTGTCATTACCCTTGTTGTCACCACTCTTGTTCCTTTTGTAAAGTCGGTATTCTTTCTTGAAATGACCAGCCTTCCCGCAAAAGAAACATGTGCATTTTGGCTTCTTGAACTTATTGTCCTTCTTCATGTGATGAGACTTATTAGGTTGCTCTCTTCCTCGTTTCTTGGACTGTTCTCCTATCCTGGACTCTACAAGGTTTGCCTTGGATTTGAATTCCTTGGCTTTTTCTACCTTGTCTTTTTCCCGGTTCTTCTCTTCAATCTTCACTCGAACAATGATTTGATCAAGTGTCCAGACCTTGGTTTTATGCTTCATATGAGATTTGAAGTCATTCCATAAAGAGGGTAGCTTCTCAATGAGAGCCCTAGCCACAAATGTCTCAGGTAAATTAATCTCTTCCTTAACCAGATTTCCAACCAACACTTGGAATAGGTCGATTTGCATGGAGATGTTCATGTCATCTTTCATTTTAAAATTTAAAAAATTTGCAGTAGCATATTTCTTACTCCCTGCATCATCCAATGAATATTTTTTCTCTAGTACATTCCAGATAGTAGAAGCATATTCATAAGATGCATACACATTGTAAAGATCATTAGACAATGAATTTAGAATCCTATTTTTGCATTGATAATCAGCCTCTATCCATGCCACCCGATTTGCTTTCATAATAGGATCATCCTCCTCAACCAGTATGGGTTCAGACAGAGCAAACACCACTCCTAGTTGAGCCAATGCAAATTTCATCATCTACTTTCACCTCTTAAAATTTGACCCATTGAATGGTTCAATTTTGTCAAACTCAGTCACAAGGCGTAATTTTTCCATTGATGGAACAACAGAAGCAGTCAAACTAGATTCAACAGCCATGATCCTCAGTCTCAAACTGTGAATTAATCTTAAGAACTGTAGGAAAAGTATACTACGGAGTAAGTTTAAGACTATTACAATGTTATAAAAATAAATATTGATAACAATAAAGGTAGATTACTTACAGAATTTATGAACTAAGATTTACAATATGGATAGGCTGAGTCGTGCCACCAGTCACTATCCTTAAGATTAATTCACCCCTTATGTGCAAAGAGTTCCCGTGAGATTAATCCTCAAGATAAAACAGCCCCGAAGTTGAAGCTTCCTCCACTTAGGTTGCACTCCAACAAGTGGTCTTCGTCAAAATCCCGACGGCTACAATCAACACTCAAAGAGAAATAGATCGATTTTGATAACTATAAAAACAGAATAAGACTGGAGGAGAGAGAAAATGAGATAGAGTTGTATACGGGTAAACTTGTTGTAACCTTATGCTAATGGACTCTTTTCATATTAATAGAAGAAGAAGTCCCAAATCAAAGGGTGCGATGGAAAGTTGTATCCATCTGACAGGTTGTGATGAAAGGGTGCGTTAGTAGAATATACGGTCAAGATTTAATTTCCCCAACGATCATAAAGATCAATGGTTTAGATTAAACATATTTGAATTTGTATATGTACGAACGTATCCATTCAAATACGTAGAGACATACCCTTCAAAAAAATAGACCAACGGATAGACCTGCACCCGCACCTGCACCCGCGCCCGCGCACGGCACGGCTCGGCTAGGCGCGCCCGTATAAAAAGAACCCTGGACCCCCCGGACCCTTCCCTCTAAAGGCATCCTTTCATTTAAGGGCTCGATTCGTCATTATTGATCCTTGATCTGATATATATAGAGGTCACGTATTGATTTTCCGTTAGATCCGTATATTCAGTCAATATAAATTGATAATGTGTAAGATACCTAGATTTATATATATATATATATATATATATATATATATATATATATATATATATATATATATATATATATAATAGAGGTCACGTATTGATTTTCCATTAGATCCGTATATTCAACCAATCTAAATATAATGTGTAAGATACCTAGATTTAGAACCTGAAGTAAAATTGTCTCCAAAAAGTATTCTATATATTTATGTAATAAAATTTAACTTTCAGGCATCCAAATGTCATCTTTAGGGAAAGCCACAAAACCAAATAGATGATGAAAAACTCTTATTGTTGCCTTTCACGTCCTTATCTATCCTTAAACATGGTTATCCGGAAAAAGGTAATAGTGCAATAGTGACCACAGGATGCACTATATTCAGATAATCCCCACGAAAGGTCTATATGTACCAGTACTGTAGGTTTTATTAATCCACCACCCCTTATGGTAAGTGGCTAGGTCATTGTTTTCAAGGTTTATCCAGTCAGGCCAAGTTTGATCACCTGTATGTACAAGTACTCTTCATGGGATCTCATCACCATTGATGTGGTGCGGGACCCACCTCTAGAGTGTGGGACCCATTGGATATGCATGGTGATAGAATCCCAAGAAATACCCAAGTACATGCAGGTAAATTATTCTCTGGCTAGGCTGGTTTTTCTGTTAGAGCATTGGTTAGAACTTGGAAGCGGTATCCTTCCTCACCCAAGCCCAAAGAATCATTTCCTATATATTTTATGAGGTATGAAGTACTGATCTACCATATCCTGTTGCATAAAGTTGGCACAAGATGAAGATGTCTGATATGTTCCAATAGTTAGTGCAACAAGGCCAAGAGGGGGTTTTCTTCGTCCTTCTCCTTTCTTCTTTGCTTTCTCTTACTCCTTGTGTTCTTCTTTAAGAATAATAGAGTAGGAATCAAGGGGAAAACCCTACCACCTTCCCCTTGGAAGCTCTAACAATAGGGAACCTCCATCAGTTAAGCACCTTGCCCCACCACGCACTCCATATCTTGGTTCAATATTATAGCCCTCTCATGTTACTTCATTTTGGTGGCAAACCAACTCTCGTGGTTTCATCGCCGGATGTTGCTCGCGAAATCATGAAAACCCATGATCGTTTACAGAAGACTCTAAAAGAATGGTAAAATGTTTCTTTTTTAGTCATTCATATTTATTAGATTGAAATGTGGTACTGAAGCCTTAAATTTTTAGCACAAATGAGCAACATAGCAGCTGAAATTTTCTTTCCACTAAAATGCAATAAAATTTCATAAACTGAGCCATGAACTTGAGGGAAAGAAGAAGGAGATGCAATTTTCTTTTTCTTCCTCTTCTTTTTTCCTTTACTTCCTTCCTCTTTTTTCCTTACTTCCTTATTCTTTTTTTCTCCTTTTTCTATCACTCGATCACAATTTTAATGGGGGGAACCTATTGTCCACAAAATTTAGAGGGGGCTAAAAGCTCCTTTCTTTTCCTTTTTTGCTTTTGACTCTTTATTTATAAGAAACTAGGCTTTCCTCCTTCCTTCTTTTTTTTGTGTGTTGTGAAAAATCTTCCAAAAAACTCCAAAGAAACACAATCCTCCAATATTGTGCAAATAGGATCTTCCTTTTATTCCTCGACAAGAAAACCTTATTTGTTAACTAACCAAATCTTTTTGCTTCAGAAATTTTTTCTTTCTTTCCTCTTTTTTTCACACTTTCTCTCACCCTCTCACGTTTACGTAAAGTGGGTTCGTCCCTCTTCACGTGAAAGGGGGACCCAGTGGGTTCGTCCCTCTTCATGTGAAAGGTGGACCCACTTTATTGATTTTTTTCTTTTTCTTTTTTTTCTTTTATGGTATAATGAGACAAAAAAAATTGCATATAGGCCGAATTGGGCCCTTCTTTTTTTGGCTTCTTGGCTTGGTTTGAGCCGGCCCAGCGTCTAGGTTAGCCTAGGCCGGCCCTCCCTCAGCTAATTTAGCCCAAGCACCCTTTTTTTTATCTCTCTTTTCTCTCCCTCTCTCTCTCTCTCTCTCTCTCGCCCATCATCATACCCAGCCCTATCTATTCATTTCTTTTTTCAAATGGATATTTAGGGATCTCTCTTGTTCAATGATCTTGAAACCAGATCAATAATTATTTCTCAATAGATCTATCTATCTATAGATAGAAAGATATAGATCACTATCTGGCCATATCTAGATATGGAAGAACCAACACTTAAAGGGCATAACCAACCGAAGGTTCTCCCCCTATCCCCGACATAGTTCTCCGACGATGTCCCTTGGGCAAAAGGGGCCACCATTCTCCGCTTGCACCCCTCAATTGTTCCAATTAGGACAAGTGGGTTGGTTATATATATAATAGAGGTCACGTATCGATTTTCCATTAGATCTGTACATCCAGCCAATCTAAATTGATCATGTGTAAGATACCTAGATTTAGAACCTGGAGTAAAATTGTCTCCAAAAAGTATTCTATATATTTATGTAATAAAATCTAACTTTTAGGCATCCAGATGTCATCTTTAGGGAAAGCCACATAACCAAATAGATGATGAAAAACTCTTATTGTTGCCTTTCACGTCCTTATCTATCCTTAAACATGGTTATCCGGAAAAAGGTAATAGTGCAACGGTGACCACAGGATGCACTATATTCAGATAATCCCCACGAAAGGTCTATATGTACCAGTACTGTTGGTTTTATTAATCCACCACCCCTTATGGTAAATGGCTGGGTCATTGTGTTCAAGGTTTATCCGGTCAAGCCAAGTTTGGATCACCTGTATGTACAAGTACTCTCCATGAGATCTCATCACCATTGATGTGGTGCGGGACCCATCTCTAGAGTATGGGACCCATTTGATATGCATGGTGATACAATGCCAAGAAAGATCCAAGTACATGCAGGTAAATTATTCTCTGGCTAGGCTGGTTTTTCTGTTAAAGCATTAGTTAGAACTTGGAAGTGGCATCCTTCCTCACCCAAGCCCAAAGAATCATTTCCTATATATTTTATGAGGTATGAAGTACTGATCTACCATATCCTGTTGCATAAAGTTGGCACAAGATGAAGATGTCTGATATGTTCCAATGGTTAGTGCAACAAGGCCAAGAGGGGGCTTCTTTCGTCCTTCTCCTTTCTTCTTTGCTTTCTCCTACTCCTTGTGTTCTTGTTTAAGAATAATAAAGTAGGAATCAAGGGAAAAACCCTACCACCTTCCCCTTGGAAGCTCTAATAATAGGGAACCTCCATCAGTTAAGCACCTTGCCCCACCATGCACTCCATATCTTGGTTCAATATTATAGCCCTCTCATGTTGCTTCATTTTGGTGGCAAACGAACTCTCGTGGTTTCATTGCCGGATGTCGCTCGCGAAATCATGAAAACCCATGATCATTTACAGAAGACTCTAAAAGAATGGTAAAATGTTTCTTTTTTAGTCATTCATATTTATTAGGTTGAAATGTGGTACTGAAGCCTTAAATTTTTAGCACAAATGAGCAACATGGCAGCTGAAATTTTCTTTCCACTAGAATGCAATAAAATTTCACAAACTGAGCCATGAACTTGAGGGTAAAGAAGAAGGAGATGCAATTTTATTTTTCTTCCTCTTCTTTGTTCCTTTTCTTCCTTCCTCTTTTTTCCTTTACTTCCTTATTCTTTTTTTCTCTTTTTTCTATCACTGGATCACAATTTTAAGGGAGGGAACCTATTGTCCACAAAATTTAGAGTGGGCTAAAAGCTCCTTTCTTTTTCTTTTTGCTTTTGGCTCTTTATTTATAAGGAACTAGGCTTTCCTCCTTCATTTTTCTTTTTGTTTGTGTTGTGAAAAATCTTCCAAAAAACTCCAAAGAAACACAATCCTCCAATATTATGCAAATAGGATCTTCCTTTTATTCCTCAACAAGAAAACCTAATTTGTTAACTAACCAAATCTTTTTGCTTCAGAAATTTTTTTTCTTTCTTTCTTCTTTTTTTTCATACTTTCTCTCACCCTCTCACATTCACGTAAAGTGGGTTCGTCCCTCTTCACGTGAAAGGGGGACCCACTTTATTAACTTTTTTTTCTTTCTTTTTTTTTTCTTTTATGGCATAATGAGACAAAAAAATATTGCATATAGGCCGAATTGGACCCTTCTTTTTTTGGCTTCTTAGCTTGGTTTGAGCCGGCCCAAGGTCTAGGTTAGCCTAGGCCGGCCCTCCCTCAGCTAATTTAGCCCAAGCACCCTTTTTTCTCTCCCTCCTCTCTCTCTCTCTCTCTCCCTCTCTCTCTCTCTCTCTCTCTCTCTCTCTCTCTCTCTCTCTCTCTCTCTCTCTCTCTCTCTCTCGCCCATCATCATACCCAGCCCTATATGTTCATCTCTTTTTTCAAATGGATATTTAGGGATCTCTCTTGTTCAACGATCTTGAAACCGGATCAATAACTATTTCTCAATAGATCTATCTATCTATAGATAGAAAGATATAGATCTCTATCTGGCCATATCTACATATGGAAGAACCAACACTTAAAGGGCATAACCAACGGAAGGTTCTCCCCCTATCCCCGACATAGTTCTCTGACGATGTCCCTTGGGTGAAAGGGGCCACCATTCTCCCCTTGCGCCCCTCAATTGTTCCGATTAGGACAAGTGGGTTGGTTCGTTCGTCCTCCTATCTACACAATTCTCTGTCTTCGTTCATGAGGGCGAAAGGTAGTTTTAGAGGGTCGGTAGTGAAACGGAGATTCCCCCTTTTCCATTGAAGAATTTCATTACCTTCCCCATCATTCTGGCCTATTATTTATAGGGATTTAACCGAGCAAATGGTGCAAACGAAGGAAACAAGCAAGGGCCCAACTATATACAACGGCTAACGCGCTAGAACCACGATTGAATCTCCTTCCGCGCGCGTTAGCATGCACCTGGCCTCCAACCACCCCTATAGTTTTATTTGCTTAGTAAGGCCTTTTCTTTGCTTGGTTCAATAAGTTTAGCAGTGTTCTTGAAAAAGAGGGATACAGAAGAAGCACTTATGTTAAGTTTGGCTAGTTGCTAAAAGAATGGCACTAGAAATTGTCTTCAGTCCAAGCTCGTAAATCAAACAAATCAATAGGCCATGAATGAAGAAGTGGGCCTTTCGCCCTCTTTCATCTGACTCGGGGTCTTAATAAATGGTTGAGCATATAATAGAGTTAATATTTAATAAGAGAGGTTGTTTTAATAATATTGTCAAGCATATTTTCGCTATGCAATCTTCAATTGGCCATAAGGGTTGTTCGAAGCCTTTCTAACACAATCATAATCAGGTTCTGCAATGCTACACTCACTGGTAACGAATAGCAAAAATCGCATACTGTAAGCACCCCATTTTCGTCATCCCTAGCTAGACAAAGTCTTATTAGAGTGTAGACAACAAAGTGGGAGAGATGAGAGAAAGTTTGGAAAATACAGAGGAGGCGAGTGAACCTCTCTCAAAAATGATAATCGATTAGCCCCGGCTTGCTCTCTATAGTGTTTTGAGAATAACTAAGATAACCCCCAATGTCTAGAAGCCAAAATGAAGACATACGGCAAGTTTGTGGGTTCCAATGCAAGGTTTGAATTTTAACTGTGACTTTGAGGAGGTTTTTAGTGGGCCCCACAGTACGAAAATAGACTGCAACCTACGTGGATGCATAGGCCTTGGAAATACCTTCGAAATGAGATTTGAATCTCTTAGTTCCGATGTTAAACGAAGAAGATATGGTGATTTTAGTCCGAGAATAAGAATAAAGGTATTTTTTTTAAATTAATAATATCCAGAGGCTTGCATGCAAATTATCATAAGTTTAATTATTTAAGGCCCCATTTGATAACACTCCAGCTCCCATGGAGCTACTTCTGATCCGGAGTCGTTTTCTACTTCTTCTCCAGAGTCAGGATCTTTGGAGTAGAATGTTGTTTGATAACGCTGCTCCAAAATCAAATAACGCTACTCCAAAATCAAATGACTATGCTTCCACAATGTTGTTTGGTGGTGGTGGTGGTGGTAGTGTTAGTGGCGGTGGCAGGGTGGTGGTAGTGGTGGTGGTGCTGGTGGGTGGTGGCGGCAGTAGTGCTGGTGGGTGGTAGTGGCGGCAGTGGTAGTGGGTGGTGGTGGGTGGTGGCGGTGGTGGCAGTGGTGGCAGTGGTGGTAGGTGGTGGGTGGGTGGTGGTGGTGGTGACTGCAATGGTGGAAGGTAGTGGGCGGTGGTGGTGGCGATGGTGGAAGGTGGTGGGCAGTGGTGGCGGCATCGGTGGTAAGTGGTGGGTGGTGGTGGTAGCAACGGCGGTGGTAGTGGTGGTGGCGGCGGCTGTGGGTGGTGGGTGGTGGTGGGGATGGTGGCGGTGGATGGGTGGTGGGGATGGTGGCGGTGGAGGGGTGGTGGTGATGATGGCAATGCTAGTGGTGGTGGTGATGGCAGTCAGTAGTGGTAATAGCTCCGATGTAAGAGAAGTAAGTTTTTTTAGCTCCAGTTTTTTAGCTCCCAGAGATATTTTTGGAGTGGTTCACTCCAATGGGAGTCAAAACTTGAACCATGTTTATCAATCACCATTCTACTCTGGATTAGCTCCGGAGCTAAGAAATAAGGAGCTGGAGTGTTATCAAACGGGGCTTAAACTTCATCTTCTCATATCTTGCTCATCCGACATCTAAATGAGGTGATTCTAGCGCCATTATTCCTTATTTTTGGTGCTCTACAAGGTGGACGTGGAAAATCTGGAGCAAAGGTCTCCGAGGATCCCATACAAAACCGCAACCCAATATACCCGCTGAAACTTCAATTCCTCATAATTTTATTATCCGACGTCCAAGTCAGGTGATTCCAGCACCATTATTTCCCATTCTTTGTGCTTTACAAAGTGGACGTAGAGAATTTGAGGCAAAGGTCTCCGAGGCATCCCATGCAGAGTTGCTAGTTGAATTATCATGAACTGTCCTATTTAAACTTCAGAAATTCATAAGTTGGCCACTTTACGTCCAAATGAGGTGATTTAAGCTCCAGTATTTCTCATTTTTAGTGTTCTACAAAGTAAACATAGAAAATTTGGGGCAAAGTCCGTCAAAAGATTCCATGCAAAATGGCAGCGGAAATGGCCCATGAAATGATAGAGAGAGAAAAACCAATATTGGCCCAACCTAGCTCAACCCATATCAGTTTAACCCAGTTAACTCATGTCGGTCCAACCCAATCAAGTCAGTCTAGCTCAGTCAACCATGAACAAACCAGTTCAGACCCAACCTGTCACACCCCAATTCTGCACCATTCAGAACGGTGTGATGAACCGCTATAAACCAACGGTTCAACCAGGATCTCTAATAGGCGGTATCCATTAAAAATAAAACCATGCACATTCACAACCATAATCAGAATAAATACACAATAGCGGAAGTCTTATAGTAAATGAACTGAGCATTCTAGCTGTAATAATCATAATTAAAATATCAAGTTATTGTTGTATCAACTGAGACATAAATAAATAAAATACCAATTACATTCCTTTATAAATTCAAATAAAATCCTAATAGAATACGCATGAGTTGCACTCGCATGAGGGGTCATGCGCATCCTCTAAGTCTTCAGCTTCCATTGCAGCAACACGCGCATACATCGGATCATTCATATAATCTGCAACTGTAGTACCTGCATCATCAACTAAAAATATTCGATGTCGAGAGGGTGAGCACACATCATGGTTCAGTGAGCAAACAAAACAATGCAACATATGCATGCACTTAATTCATATCTTTGGTCTGATAAATAAGTTTGCAATGTGCTATAGAAAGGATAGGTGGCCAAAGATCACGTTTATTGATGCTGCACCTCTATACACTAGTGTGTGAAGCCGCTCAAAGGTAATGTTTATGGTCGACTCACATGCACTCAATCATGAACAATGTACACACAAAGATCACGTTTATTACTGTACCCGTTGCCCATACCAACACGTAAGCCCCTGCTGGCGAGGGCTCGCAAACTGGGCTCACAACTAACTAATCCTAATGCCAATCAGTGTATCCAAGGCCTCACCCCAGCATCCCTCAATACGTCCATAGAGATAGGGCTAAGGCCCCCCGACAGAGTCAAAGACTACACGGTCTGAGACCACCTCCCCTCATACCCTACGACGTAATAGTTCCGCTAAGGTAATGGCGATACGACGATGTCAGTGGACAAGACTTGAGTTAGAGATAGAGCTAGAGTGCTGAGACCTCGCCTATGACACCACCTCCTGATACTCACTTGCATCAAGCACACCAACCACACACATACATCCACATGCCTATTCCTATCATCATCATCATCTCATTATAAACAATAATTTAAGTATGCATGAACAGTAATAATAGAAATATTGGATGACATGTTGAATGCACATAACAAGCATACACGCATAGAATCAATCATCGCATTGGACTCAAGAATGAAATAGTTTATTATTAACCAATTAGTTTAGGTCTTGTTTCCTCACCTTTACTTGATCGTAGGTCCTCTTTCAAGCTTTAAGAATCAACTATATATCGATATTATAACACTAGAAGACCTAATCAAGTCGATAGAATTTAATTAGAATTAATTCGGACTTTAAAAAGCATGCTGTTAACTGGGGGTCGATGCTAGGGTCGGAGGTTCCATCGACCCTGGGTGCGACCACCCACAGTCTGGACTTCCCGAACACTGGGGGTCGATTATCAGGGTCTGGTAGGGTCGATTGGCCATCGACCCCTGTGCGACCCCCTGTGGGTTTAGTCAATTTTTCCCCCTACAGTCCATTCTTCGTGTTTAGGGTCCTATGGCTTACTTCTACAATCCATTCCACACATGTTCTATGACCTAGAACCGTAGTTCACTCACCTATATGGCTTTCATGATTTCCCCCATGGTTTTCCATGAAATCCTAACCATGGGTGAATGATTTGGGTTTCTCTTAGATCATTCCCTCTTCTCTATCTATTCTAAGGTCTATAGAATTACATGGAGATAGTATTCATACCTGAGAATTAGGCTTGTTTTTCTGAAGCCTTCTCTTTGATCTTCTTCTCCACTTTCCTTCTCTTCTCTTTCTCTCAATCCAATTAGGGTTTTAAAAGGAGTGAAAGAGGCTTAGGGACGTCCTATTTATAGAGTAGAAACTCCCAAAATAAGTCCCATTGAGATTAGGAAGGAATCCCATTGAAATTTGGAAAGTTTCTAAATCACGATTTCTGTCAGCAGATTGGGGGTCGATGAGGGGGTCGGAGATCCCGTCGACCCCTAGTTCTTAAAATGTCCGACCCCCGGAATAAAACACAGGGTCTGACTTTTATACTGGGGGGGTCCGACCCTACCTTGCTGGGTATGCGACCCTCCCCCTATTTTTAGTGTTTTTGGATCAGTTTAATACCTGGGATCGTGATCTCCTTCACGCACTTGCTCCATTTGGTTCGACCATGATGAGTAGACCTGGTGTTCAAGGTGGTAAGACCGGGTTAGTTCGATACGGGTCTTACAACTCCCCCTACTTATAAAAATTTTATCCTTGAAATTGTACATACCTTCTGAGTTGAATAAATGAGGGTATCGCTTTCGCATAGCATTCTCTTCTTCCCATGTGATTTCTTCCATGTCTCTACTTCTCCAGGTGACCTTAACATAATAGATATCTCGATTGCATAGTCGTTGAACCTTTCGACTGGTGATTTCAGTTGGTGTTACTTCAAATGTCAAATCATCAATCAAATCGGGTAGATCTACTGTCAGAATGTGTGTTGGATCTTTGACATACTTCTTCAATAAGGAAATATGAAATACGTCATGCACACTTGACATAGATGGTGGCAGTGCTAACTGGTAAGCCACTTTCTCACGCTTAGCTAGAATTTCATATGGTCCGACATATCTTGGACTTAGTTTTCCTTTTTGTCCGAACAGTTTCAATTCTCGCATAGGCGATATTTTTAACAATACTTTATCACCCACGACGAACTCAAGGTCTCGGCGTCGGGTATCGACATATTGCTTCTGACGATTCTGAGCTATTCTCACTCTTTCTTTGATAATGTCGACCACTCGACAAGTCTCTTCAATAAATTCCGGTCCAACAATACTACGTTCCCCAACTTCATTCCAAAACAAAAGAGTTCGACACTTTCTGCCATACAGTGCTTTATAGGGTGACATCTGTATAGTAGCCTGGTAGCTATTATTATAAGCAAACTCAATCAGTGGTAACTTTTCATCCCATGATCCTTTAAAATCAATTACACATGCTCGAAGCATATCTTCTAGAATCTGAATTGTACGCTCTGACTGTCCATCTGTCTGTGGATGGAATGCAGTACTAAACTTCAATGTTGTGCCCATAGCCTTTTGCAATCCTTTCCAAAACTTTGAAGTAAATCGTGGATCTCTATCGGACACAATGCTTTCAGGTACATCGTGTAATCGCACAATGTTATCCACATACAGCTTAGCTAACCTCTTCAGTGTATACTGAGGTCGTATAGGTATAAAGCGAGCTGTTTTAGTCAGGCGGTCTACAATCACCCAAACTGCATCAACTACTCGAGGAGTCAGTGGTAATCTCGTGACGAAGTCCAGAGTGATGCAGTCCCATTTCCATGCTGGTTTCGATAACGGCTGTAACAGTCCTGCCGGTCTTTGTCGTTCAGCCTTTACCTTCTGACAATTTAGGCATTGAGACACAAACTTAGCTACATCTGCTTTCATTCCTCTCCACCAATATAGTTTCTTTAAATCATGATACAGTTTTGTACTTCCAAGGTGTATAGAATAGATGGTGGTATGGGCTTCTTTCATCAATCGGTGTCTAATGTCCAAGCTTTCTGTTTCGGGTACACATATTCTTCCTTTGTACTTCAGTACCTTTTCTTCGTCCAAGGTGAACTCAGGGTTAGTTCTACCTTTTTCGATGTCTACTTGTACCGTTCTTAGGTAAGGGTCTGATTTGATAGCTGTCTTCACTTCATCAACTATATCCGGTATAATTTTCAATGCGGCAAACATATTTGAAAACCGATGAATAAACCCTTGGTTGGCAGATCCATCTGGTGCATCTATCACAAACTGCTCATTACCGTGCTTGAATACCCTTCTGGTAGTACACATTGCGGCAGTTGTGCTAACCTCTCCATGAGATTTTATCATTGCTTTTCTGCTCAACGCATCAGCTACTACATTAGCTTTCTCTGGATGATAGTGGATATCACAATCGTAGTCTTTCAATAGTTCTAGCCATATTCTTTGTCTCATATTCGGCTCCTTCTGATTAAATAGGTAAGTAAGACTTTTATGGTTTGATTTAATCTGAAACTTCTCCCCGTACAGATAATGTCTCCATATTTTGACAGCATGTACTACTGCCGCTAGTTCCAAATCATGTAGAGGATAGTTCTTCTCATGTGTCTTCAGTTGTCTTGAGGCATAAGCAATTACTTGTTCTCCTTGCATGAGTACACATCCTAATCCCAGTCCTGACACATCGGTGTACAAGATAAATGGTTGTCCTGGAATCGGGATGATCAAGATTGGAGCTGATATCAATCTAGCCTTCAAGGTTTGGAAACTCTTCTCGCATTTGTCCGTCCAAACAAACTTCTCGCCCTTCTTAGTCAAACTAGTAAGAGGTACGGCAATTCGGGAATAGTCTTCCACAAATCGTCGATAATATCCAGCTATACCCAAAAAACTTCTAATTTCTGCAACGTTATTCGGTGCTTCCCACTTTACAATAGCCTCGATCTTGCTGGGATCCACTTTAATTCCTTCAGCGGATACTACATGGCCTAGAAATGTGACTTCCTTTAGCCAAAACTCACACTTTGTAAATTTGGCGTAGAGCTTTTCCTTCCGTAGTCGCTGCAGAGCGGCGTTTAGATTCTTAACATGTGTTTCCTCGTCTTTGGAGTAGACTAATTTATCATCAATGAATACAATAACCGACGTATCCAACATGTCATGGAAAATCCGGTTCATAAGTTCCATAAATGTTGCTGGTGCGTTTGTCAATCCAAAATACACGACCAAAAATTCATAATGTCCATATCTGGTCCTGAATGTTGTCTTCGGGATATCATCATCCTTAATCTTCAGCTGATGGTAGCCTGACCGAAGATCAATCTTTGAGAAAACTTTGGCACCTTGCAACTGATCAAACAGGTCATCGATCCGAGGCAATGGATACCGATTCTTGATTTCCAGTTTAATCAGTTCTCGGTAGTCTATACACAAGCGAACGCTACCGTCCTTCTTCTTCACGAATAATACTGGCGCTCCCCATAGTGATATGCTAGGGCGAATGTAACCCTTGTCCAGCAGTTCTTGTAGTTGTACTTTTAATTCCTTCAGTTCAGTAGGAGTCATTCTATAAGGTGCTTTCGATACTGGTGCGGCTCCAGGTATAAAATCTATAACAAACTTCGTGGCTCGATCGGGTGGTAATCCTGGTAATTCTTCAGGAAATACGTCTAGGAAGTCACGCACGACATCAATTTCTTCCATTCGTGGTGCTTCTTTGGTAAGGTCAACCACAGATACTAAATATCCGACTGCTCCTTTCTCAAGGCACTTCTTAGCCTTTAGCACCAAGAGTATGAGCTTTCGTTTACGGGGCAGTCTGGTTCCCGTAAAACTGAACTCTGCTCCTTCCTTGTCTTTAAATGTCAGCTTCTTTTCGGCATACAATAGGTTTGCAGAATGCCGAACTAACCAGTCAATTCCCAAGATAACGTCAAAGTCTGTCATCTCAAGTTGGATCAAGGTTGTATCCAAGGTCTTTTCATTAATAAGCACTGGACATGGTCCATAACCTTTTTCTAACTCCACTTCTAATCCCATAGGTGATCGTACAAGTAGTTTGTAGTCTAAGGATTTAAGGGGTAGGTTTAACTTCTTTCCAAACGTCACAGATATAAAGGAATGAGTAGCTCCTGAATCAAAGAGTACTCTGGCGGGAATGCCATTAATAGGTACGATACCTGTGATTTGTTTTGGTTTAGTCTACATGCTCATGCAATGTAATACAACTAACAAAAAAATGTAAGTCATACCTGTAACCACATCAGGCGATGCGGCAGCATCCTCGGATGTAACTGCATAAACTCGTCCTTGATGTAGTTGCTTCTTGGGCTTAGGACATTTCCTTGCTATATGTCCCACTTGGTTGCAGTTAAAATATTTTATCCCTTCAGTAATTGGCTTCTGTTGCTGTTGAACTACGGGGATAGTCTTGGTTGCAGCGGTAAAACCTTGAGCACGGAAGGGTTTGAATGTCTTGTTATTCCCTCCATTATAAGAATTTCTAGCTGGCCTTTTGATACCTCTGTTTTGCATGAAATAACTCTCCTTCTGGCTCGATTCTATAACTCGAGCAATTTATGCCGCTTCATTATAAATTTTCTTTTCATGTCCCAGAACGTGCTCGCGGATGCTTCCCCTAAGTCCCATGACGAACCTTCGGGTCTTTGTGCTTTCCTCTTGCATACTAGTGGGTGCAAAGAAGAACAACTCTTCATAACGCTGTTGATACGCATCTACGGTCATCTATCCCTGATATAAACTCAGGAACTCTCTTTCCATAGAATCTCTGAAACTTCTCGGAAAGTACTTCTCAAAGAACGTCCCTTTATAAATATCCCAAGTCAGTTGGGCGTGCTTTGTAAGTAAATACGTCCTGGTAGACCTCCACCAATGGTGTGCATCTCCTTTCAGCATAAAGGTGGCACACAACACTTTTTCTTCTTCATTTAATGTCATCATCATAAAGTTTCTTTCCATTTCGTCAACCCAGTGTGTCGGCCATAAAGGGTCTGTTGGCTTGCCATTAAACTCTCTGGATTTCAGGTTCAGAAAACGCTCTACCAGTCTGGAGTGATCTAGTGGCTGCGGGACATACGCTTCATACATAGGTGGTTGGTAGTGATATTCACCTTGAGCTATTTCAGGATTTGGTACTTGAGCCTGCATGATAGGAGTCTGAGGTGCTTGGGGTACTGTGTTACTTCCCCCTGGTGCTGTGCTTGCTTGTCCGACTGGCATTGGAGGTGTCTGTGTAGCTAGGAGAGTTATGCCTATGGCAGCTTGGATAGTAGCTTGTGTCTGTTGCATCTGTTGCAGCTGTTGGGCCAAGTTCATTACGACTATGGCCAAGTCTGTAGGTGGAGCTGGCAGATTGGTAGGATTTGTCTGCCCATTTATGACGGACGGTGCCGTGTTCATATTCCCTTGTGTTCTCGATTGTGTCTGGTTATCTTCCCCCACAGGTGGTGGTGGTGGAATAGAGTTACGGCTCTGTCTGGTTACTCTGGTCCTGCCATTAATTAATCGATAGTGGGATTGCCTGAAATCATTGAACACGAGAGACAATCATTAAATACTTCATTCTCATATTTTAAAACCACTAACAAATGCAAATTTCAAATTTTTCAGATCATTCTGTCGAAAATGCTGTGTTTTCACTGTAGGGTCGATGGTGGGGGTCGATGGGTGTCCGACCCTCAATCACCCATTCTTCCCGAGAGCCGGGGTCAATGGGGGGTTCGGAGTATGTCCGACCCAGGTGCGACCCCGGTTCTCTCGTCAGTTCCCGAGAGCCGAGGGTCGATGCGGGGTCGATTCGGGGTCGATTGTTTTAATCGAATTTTCCGACCCCTGACAAAAATCTGATTTTTAAGTCCGATTCAAAGTCCATTTCTCATTCTTTCTTCTCCGCTTCGACTCAGCTCGTCCCTCTGAGTTGCTACAGTGACAACTCCGATCTGTTGGTGGTTTGCACTCTTTGTTTCATCGTCTACACCTCTGCTACAGGTATTTCTTCTACCTTTTCATGTTTTTAGGTTTCTTAACCTAGGTTTTTGCTCGTTTATCTCGTATTTATCAAATTAAATTTTTTTCAACCGTAAAAATTCGATTTTTATTGGGGGATTTTGTTGTTGGTGACTCGAGGAATGAAAGCTCTCAAAAATAACTGAGTTTCATCGGTTGGTTATCGAGAAACTCGAAATTTTCACTTTTTGCCCTAATTTTGTCGAAATTTTGAATTTCTTGAAATTTCTTGCAATTCAATCTAATTAGTTGAAATTTCCGACTGTTTGAGTCTCACAAGATAATTTAGTATCTATGTAAGTCCTCCTGCCCACGCGTATGGGTGAAAAGTGAGGCTTTTGACCAATTTACATCGTTATTATGTCGAAATCTCGGGTTTTTCCTCTCTATTAACCCATTATTTGTTTTTCTTTCTATTTGCAGATACTATGGCTCGTACCAAGGTACCCAGAGTTCGCGACCGTCTTCGCTTCCGTTCCAACGAAGCCGAGACACATTATGCCCACTACGCTCGCAAGAAGGTAGAGGGAGGCCGCAAAGTGGACTTGGCTAGCTTAGCCTTGTTCAATGTGAAGAGAGCCTTTGGTGATATGGGATGGCTCCCTGTCATTACTTATGACGCGTGTACCCGTCCTGACTTGGTACACCAGTTCTACTGTAATCTCCAGGTGGTGGGAGATTACAATGATGTGGAGAGGGGTGGTGAGCTTCGCATCACGAGCTACGTCAAGGGGGTTGATGTTTCATATGATTATCGGCAGCTGGCTGACTTGTTGGGCATTTCCTATGCTGGCCCCATGGTGTTCTGTGCTCCTAGAGAGCCCCAATTTTTTTCTCTACAGATGAGGGCTGAGATCGATAGTCAGCTCATCAGACCTGATCGCTGGCATATGAAAGCGAGTTATCTGCGTTCAGATCCATGGGTATACTACAAGATCATCCAGCATAATCTGATACTACAGAGTTAACATTATGAGAGGGTCTCCCAGTTGACCCAGTATCTATTATAATGTATATGCACTAGGCAGCCCGTCTTCCTTACCTACATCATCATGCGTACGATGATCAGTGCCACTTTGCCCAGTCACACTGGCAACCTTCCTTACGGACGCATGATCACTACCTTGCTTACCCTCATGGGGGTTGAATTAGTGGATGAGAAGATTCAGGAGAAATCCTTCTCATCGCCTCTGGATTGGGAGGCTATCTACAAGATGGGCATGCGGGATGCCTAGGTCAGTGATGAGGAGAGGAACGAGATGGTGCGCCCTCACACTCGAGTGGAGATAGCTGATGCTGAGGCTGCAACAGCAGCCGCTGGAGCAGGGGTTCATGGGGATGATGACGATCGGCTGTACATGGATGTAGATGTCATACCTCCTCCATTACCTACTCATGCTACTGGAGCTGATCTGTCTTCTTCAGCTGGTCCTTCGCATGCAGCTGGTCCTTTGCATGCAGTTGGTCCTTCGTACACTCCATCTGATGACATGATGAGGATATTGCACGAGATACGAGAAGCTCAGTGTATGTCTGACCTGAGGATGGGAGAGCTTCTAGAGGCTCAGCGTGTGACTAACCAGCGGGTGGCTGATCTTATAGCTAGTCTCCAGACGAGCCAGACTCAGATAACTTAGTTGACCAGGGTCTACGCCGAGGACTATGATAGAGACCGTGAGGCACCGCCTCCCCCATCACCTCCAGCTTCTTGATGTACTTATTTTATTTTTCTTTTTATACTTCAGAGTAACTGTTTGGGCTGTGGACTGTACTCTGCTTTAATCATATATATATATATATATATATATATATATATATATATATATATATATATATATATATATATATATATATATATATATATATATATATATATATATATATATATAAACATTTGTTCTTCCTTTTGGTTGTATATAAATTTGTTTCTCATTTAATAGATGCATTATTCTCTTTCAGTTTCGTCTCAAACAACACAGATGCTTATGGTGTGTTATTATTACATCTTTTATATTTTTTTTTTCTATCTCAGTTCACGACCTTTTGTGGAAGTATATGGTTTCACAGATAAAGCCTGAGATGCTCTGATACCAAGTTGTCACACCCCAATTCTGCACCATTCAGAACGGTGTGATGAACCGCTATAAACCAACGGTTCAACCAGGATCTCTAATAGACGGTATCCATTAAAAATAAAATCATGCACATTCACAACCATAATCAGAATAAATACACAATAGCGGAAGTCTTATAGTAAATGAACTGAGCATTCTAGCTGTAATAATCATAATTAAAATATCAGGTTATTGTTGTATCAACTGAGACATAAATAAATAAAATACCAATTACATCTCTTTATAAATTCAAATAAAATCCTAATAGAATACACATGAGTTGCACTCGCATGAGGGGTCATGCGCATCCTCTAAGTATTCAGCTTCCATTGCAGCAACACGTGCATACACCGGATCATTCATATAATCTACAACTGTAGTACCTGCATCATCAACTAAAAATATTCGACGTCGAGAGGGTGAGCACACATCATGGCTCAGTGAGCAAACAAAACAATGCAACAAACATATGCATGCACTCAATTCATATCTTTGGTCTAGTAAATAAGTTTGCAATGTGCTATAGAAAGGATAGGTGGCTAAAGATCACGTTTATTGACACCACACCTCTAGTGATGACAGGGAGCCACCCCATATCACCGAATGCTCTCTCTACGTTGAACAAGGCTAGCTCAGCCAAGTTCACCATACGACCACCCTCCACTTTCTTACGAACATAGTGGGCATACTGTGCCTCGAATTCGTTGGAGCGGAAGCGAAGCGGATCATGAATTCTGGGTACCCTGGTACGAGCCATGGTATCTGCAAATAAGAAAGAAAGAGGGAGATAAGGAGTTAATAGGATAAAAATCCAAAATTTAGTATTTTAACGACGTAAGTTAGCCAAAAGCCTCACTTTTCACCCATACACGTGGGCAAGAGGACTTACGTAGGTCCCAACATATCCTATAACACTCAAACAGTAGGAAATTTTAACTAATGGGGTCCAATTTGAGGAAATTTCAAGAAATCAAAAATTTTGACAAATTAGGACAAAAAGAGCAAAAATTTAAGTTTCTCGATAACCAATCGATGGAACTCAAAAAATTTTGAGGGCTTTCGTTCCTCGAGACACCAATAACAAAAGCCCCCAATAAAAATCAATTTTTTACGGTTGGAAAAAGTTTAATTTGAAAAATACAATTTAAATGGGTGAAAACCTAGGAATGGAAACCTAAAAACAGGTAAAAATGAGAAAACATACCTGAAGGGATGATGTGGATGACGAAACCCGGATCCAAACCGACCAATATAGTGAAGTGGCACTGTAGCAACTCAGAGGGGAGAGACGAGTCGAAACGGGAGGGAAATAACCAAGAATAAACCCAGAATCGGATCATAAAAATCTGATTTTTGGTCTAAGGGTCGGACAATTCGACCAGAACCATCGACCCTCGGATCGACCCTCCCATCGACCCTCGGCTTTCGAGAATCTGACAGAAAATGGGTCGGATACTGAGGGTCGGACACCCATCGACCCTCAGCTATCGGGAAGAATAGGTCATTCCCAGGGTTTGATACTAAGGGTCGGACATACCATCGACCCTCACCATCAACCCTGCATAGAAAAGATAGTATTTTTCACAGAATGATCTAAAAATTTTGAAATTTTACATCGGTTAGCGTGCCTACATGAAGTATAAATGATTGTCTCACCTATTTTGATGATTTTCAGGCACCACCAATCTCAGAAGACAAACATGTCTGGACAAAGAGTGACCAGACAGAGCCGAAATGTAGTTCCACCACCACCACCTGTGGAGGAAACTAGCCAGGAGAATGTACATGTACAAGGAAATCCTGATCAGGCAAACCCTACAAATTTTCCACCTCCACCACCTGAGTTAGCAACCGTGGTGATGAATTTGGCGCAGCAGCTACAACAGATGCAACATGCACAGGCTCAAATGCAAGTTGCAATGGGAATCATGTTCCAAGCTGCTCATGTTACACCCATGCAGACGGAACAAGCCAGTGTCGCACCGGTGGGTAACCACCCAGCACCTCAAACACCTCAACCACCAGCTACACAGATTCTAATACCGGGTCCGAAAGCAGCCCAGGTTAATTATCAGTATCCACAACCTATGTTTGCGGCATACCCCCAAAATCAGATGGATCACTCTCGATTGGTTGAGAGATTTCTGAAGATGAAGCCCAGGGAATTTAACGATAAACCATCGGGTCCGTTATGGCCAGCACATTGGATCGACAAAATGGAGAGAAACTTTCTTATGATGACTATCACCGAAGAAGAAAAAGTACTATGTGCCACCTTCATGCTAAAGGGTGACGCACATCATTGGTGGAAATCTACCTGGGCCTATTTACTGACCAAGCACGTCCTATTGACTTGGGCTATTTATAAAGAAGCTTTCTTTGAGAAGTATTTTCCACGAAGCTTCAAAGATTCTATGGAGAAGGAGTTCCTGAGTTTATATCAGGGACAGATGTCAGTGGATGCATATCAACAGCGTTATGAGAAGCTGTTTTTCTTTGCACCGCTCAGTATGCAAGAAGAGGAAACCAAAACCCGTAGGTTTGTCACGGGACTCAGGGGAAGCATCAGAGAACATGTACTGGGTTTAGAGAAGAAGATATATAATGAAGCTGTCCAAATCGCTCGAGTTATCGAATCGAGCCAGAAGGAAAGTTACTTTACACAGAACAGAGGCGAGAAAAGGCTAGCTAAGAATTCTTACAACGGAGGTAATAACAAGACATACAAACTTTTCCGTACTCAGAATTTCACCGCTGCACCCAAGACCACTCAAGCAGCTCAGCAGCAACCGAAGCCAAATTCTGAAGGTCCGAGATGTCACAACTACAACCAAGTGGGACATATGATAAGGGAGTGTCCTAAGCCCAAGAAGCAAGTACATCAAGGACGAGTATATGCTGTTACATCCGAGGATGCTGCCGCATCACCCGATGTAGTCACAGGTATGACCGAAATCTTTTAAGTTGTAATTACATTGTATGAGCATGTAGACTAAGTAAAATAAATCACAGGTATCGTACCTATAAATGGCGTACCCGCCAAAGTACTCTTTGATTCAGGAGCTACTTATTTCTTTATATCTGTGTCATTCGGAAAGAAGATGAATTTACCCATAAAAACATTGGACTACAAACTACTTGTACGATCACCAATGGGGTTAGAAGTGAAATTAGAGAAAGGTTATGGACCATGTCCAGTTCTCATTGGAGAGAAAATCTTAGATGCAACCTTGATACAACTTGAGATGGCAGACTTTGACGTCATCTTGGGAATGGACTGGTTAGCTCGGCATTCAGCAAATCTATTATGTGCCGAAAAGAAGCTAACATTTAAAGACAAAGAAGGAGCAGAATTCAGTTTTTCGGGAACCAAACTTCCCCGTAAACGCAATCTTATACTCTCAGCACTGAAGGCTAAAAAGTGCCTTGAGAAGGGGCAGTCGGGTATCTAGTATCAGTGGTCGACCTAACCAAGGAGGCACCACAAATGGAAGATATTGATGTCGTGCGGGACTATCCCGATGTATTTCTGGAGAAACTACCAGGATTACCACCCGACCGAGCCACAGAGTTTGTGATAGACCTTATATCTGGAGCCGCACCAGTATCAAAAGCACCTAATAGAATGGCTCCTACTGAACTAAAGGAACTGAAAGTGCAACTACAGGAACTGCTGGACAAGGGTTATATTCGACCCAGTATATCACCATGGGGAGCGCCGGTATTATTTGTGAAAAAGAAGGACGGTAGCGTTCGATTAACCATCGACTATCGGGAGTTGAATAAACTGACAATCAAGAATCGATATCCACTACCTCTGATAGATGACTTATTCGATCAGTTGCAAGGAGCAAAGGTATTTTCTAAGATCGATCTTCGGTCAGGCTATCATCAGTTAAAGATTAAAGAAGGTGATATTCCTAAGACAGCTTTCAGGACCAGATACGGACATTATGAGTTCTTGGTCATGTCTTTTGGATTAACAAACGCACCGGCAACTTTCATGAAACTTATGAACCGGGTTTTTCACGATATGTTGGATATGTCGGTTATATTATTCATTGATGATATATTGGTATATTCCAAGGACAAAGAAACCCATATCAAGAACCTAAACGCCGCCCTACAGCGTTTAAGGAAAGAGAAGCTATATGCCAAATTTTCAAAGTATGAGTTTTGGCTAAGTGAAGTTGCCTTCCTAGGCCATGTAGTATCTGCTGAAGGAATCAAAGTGGATCCCAGCAAGATCGAGGCTATTGTAAAGTGGGAAGCACCAAAGAGCGTGTCAGAAATTAGAAGTTTTCTGGGTCTCGCTGGTTATTATCGAAGATTCGTAGAAGACTATTCCCGGATTGCTGTACCTCTCACCAGTCTGACTAAGAAAGGTGAAAAGTTTGTATGGACGGATAAATGTGAGAAGAGTTTCCAGACATTTAAAACCAGATTGATATCCGCCCCGATTTTGACTATTCCTATTCCAGGACAGACATTTACCTTATACACTTATGCGTCAGGACTGGGATTAGGATGTGTGCTTATGCAAGGAGAGAAAGTAATTGCTTATGCCTCGAGACAGTGGAAGATACATGAAAAAAATTATCCCACTCATGATTTGGAGTTAGCGGCAGTAGTACATGCTTTCAAGATATGGAGACATTACCTATGCGGAGAGAAATTTCAGATTAAGTCGGACCATAAAAGTCTTACTTATTTATTTAATCAGAAAGAATTGAATATGAGACAAAGAAGATGGCTGGAACTATTGAAGGACTATGATTGTGATATCCAGTATCATTCGGGAAAAGCGAATGTTGTAGCGGATGCGTTAAGCAGAAAGGCAATGATAAAATCGCCAGGAGAGGTTAGTACAACTGCAGCAATGTGTACTATCGGAATGGTATTCAATCACGGCAATGAGCGGTATGTGATAGATACAGTGGATGGATCAGCCAACCAAGGGTTTATTCATCATTTTTCAAATATGTTCGCTGCTTTGAAGATTATACCGGATATAATGGATGAAGTGAAGACAGCTATTAAATCAGATCCTTATCTAAGAACAGTACAAGAAGATATCGAGAAAGGTAGGACTAATCCTGAGTTCACCTTGGACGAAGAGAAAGTACTGAAATATAAAGGAAGAATATGTGTACCTGAAACAGAAAGTGTGGACATTAGACACCGACTGATGAAAGAAGCCCATACCACCATCTATTTGATACATCCTAGAAGTACAAAAATGTATCATGATCTAAAGAAACTATATTGGTGGAGAGGAATGAAAGCAGATGTAGCTAAGTTCGTGTCTCAATGCCTAAATTGTCATAAAGTAAAGGCTGAACGACAAAGACCCGCAGGACTATTACAGCCGTTACCGGAACCAACATGGAAATGGGACTGCATCACTATGGACTTCGTCACGGGATTACCACTGACTCCTCGAGTACGTAGTTTGGGTGATTATAGACCGTCTGACTAAAATAGCTCACTTCATACCTATACGACCTCAGTATACTCTAGAAAGGTAAGCAAAACTGTATATGGATAATATTGTTCGATTACACGGTGTACCAGAGAGCATTGTATCCGATAGAGATCCTCGATTTACTTCCAAGTTTTGGAAAGGATTACAAAAGGCTATGGGTACAACATTGAAGTTCAGTATTGCATTCCACCCACAGACAGACAGATAGTCAGAGCGTACAATTCAGATTCTAGAAGATATGCTACGAGCATGTGTAATTGATTTCAAAGGATCATGGGATGAAAGACTACCACTGATCGAGTTCGCTTATAACAATAGCTATCAGGCTACTATACAGATGTCACCTTATGAAGCACTGTATGGCAGAAAGTGTCAAACTCCTTTATTTTGGAATGAAGTTGGAGAACGAAGTATTGTTGGACCAAAAATTTGTTGAAGAGACTTGTCGAGTGGTCGACATTATCAAGGAAAGAGTGAGAACGGCTCAGAACCGTCAAAAGCAATATGCAGATACTCGACGCAGAGATCTGGAGTTCGTTGTAGGTGATAAAGTATTTTTGAAGGTATCGCCTATGCGAGGATTGAAAAGGTTCGGACAGAAAGGGAAACTAAGTCCAAGATATGTCGGGCCGTATGAAATTCTAGCTAAGCGTGGGAAAGTGGCTTATCAGTTAGCACTACCACCATCTATGTCAAGTGTGCATGGCGTATTTCACATTTCCCTATTGAAAAAGTATGTCAAGGATCCAACGCACTTGTTGACAGTAGATTTACCGGATTTTACTGATGATTTGACATTTGAAGTAACACCAACTGAAATCACCAGCCGCAAGGTTCAACGGCTACGCAACCGAGATATCTATTATGTTAAGGTCACATGGAAAAGTAGAGACATGGAAGAAATCACATGGGAAGAAGAAAATGCTATGCAAAAGCAATTCCCTCACTTATTTGATTCAGAAGGTACGTACAATTTCGAGGACAAAATTTTTATAAGTAGGGGGAGTTGTAAGACCCGTGTCAATCTAACCCGGTCTTATCACCTTGAACCAGGTTCACCCATCGTGGTCGAGTCAAATAGACCAAGGGCGTAAAGGAGATCGAGATCCCAGGTATTAAATCGACCCTAAAACACTTAATTTAAGGGGAGGGTCGCATACCCAACCAAGGAGGGTCGGACCCCCCAAAACAGAAAGTCGGACCCTCAGTTTTGAAGGGAGGGTCAGACAACTTAAAAACCTAGGGTCGACGGGATCATCGACCCTCTGATCGACCCTCAGTTTCCATCGAAACTAAAATTAGGAAATTTCCTAATTTTCGATTTGGATTCTTTCCTAATCTCAAAGGGACTTAATTTAGGATGTTCCTACTCTATTTAAAGGACGTCCCTAAGCCTCTTTCACTCCTTTTACAACCCTAATTGAATTGAGAGAAAGAGAAGAGAAGGAAAAGAAGAAGAAGAGAAGCAAGGGAGAGAATTTAGCCAAAAGGAGAAGAGTTGCAGTGAAGGAGTAATCTTCTCAGGTATGGGTACTAACTCCATGAGTTTCTACAGACCTTAGGTTAGATAATGATGAGAGTATGATCTCGGAGAAACTCAAACCATCAATCTATGGTTAGGTTTTCATGGAAAACCTAATACATGAAAGCTATTAGGTGGTTGATTCATGGTTCTAGACCATGGAATGAATGTTGAATGGACTGTATGAGCAAGTCATAGGACCCCAAACACGAAGAATGGACTAAAAATAGGGAATTGGACCAAAATACACCGAGGGTCGCACAGAGGGTCGATGACCATCCGACCCTAGGTGATCCTGAGTATCGACCCTCAGTGTTCGGGAAGTCCAGATTAGGGAGGGTCGCACCCAGGGTCGATCAGGACTCTGACCCTACCTCCGACCCTCAATTAACAGAATAGTTTTTAAATTTGAAATAAATTTTAATTAAATTTTATCGACTTTGTTAGGTCTTTTAGCAATATAATAACATTATAAAGGTGATTCTAAAGCTTGGAAGAGTATCTATTAGCAAGCTAAGGTGAGGGAACAAGACCTAAACTAATTGGTTAATAATAAACTGTTTTACTTCTTGAGTCCAATGCCATATTGATTCTATGCATGTATGCTTGTATGTGCATTTAACATGTCATCCAATATTTCTATTATTTGTTCATGCATATTTACTTTATTGTTCATAACATGATGATGATGATGATGATAGGAATAGGCATGTGAATGTTTGTGTTTGGCCAGTGTATATGGTGAGGGTAGGAATGGTATCAACTGGTACAACCATGACCGTTCTTCATGGGGTGTATATTGTGCTATGGTCTACTCAAGTCATGTCCACTGATGTCGTCGTATCGCCATTACCTTAGCAGAACTATTATGTCGTAGAGCATCAGGGGAGGTGGTCTCGGTCCTTGTAGTCTCTGACTCTATCGGGGGGCCTTAGCTCTATCTCTATGGATATTCTGAGGGATGCTGGGGTGAGGCCTTGGATACACTGTTTGGCATTAGGATTGGTTAGTTGCGAGCCCAGTTTGCAACCCTAGCCAACAGGGGTTTATTTGTTGGTATGGTATCAACCGGTACAGCCATACCGTTTTCATGGGATGTATATTGTGCCATTTTGGGTGCTGTGAGCGACAGTGCAGGAGTCATTGGGCGTATCCACATACTTGTGTATATAGGTGCGACGGCCACCTATCCTTTCTATAGCACAGTGCAAACTATAAACCAGACCAAAGATATGAATTGATTGCATGCATATGTATTGTTGCATTATTTTGTTTGCTCACTGAGCCATGATGTGTGCTCACCCCTCGACGTCGAATATTTTTAGTTGATGATGCAGGTTTTACCGTTGAAGACTATGTAAATGCTCCAGCGTACGGGAACGTAGCGGCGATGGAAGCTGAAGATGAAGTGGATACACATGACGTCTCTTGCGAGTGCAACTCATGTGTATTCAATTAAATTTTTGGTTTATTTATTTGGATTCATTAAAGACATGTATTTGGTATTTAATTAATTATGTCTCAGTTGATACAGAATAATTTGTTATTTAAATTTTAATATCACATAGATTCTCAATTCATTTTATTATAAGACTTCCGCTATTGTGTATTTACTCTGATTATGAATGTGGATGTATGGAGTTTAGATAACACGGATATAGCCTATTCGAGATCCTGGTTGAACCGTTGGTTTGCTAGCGGTTCATCACACCATTCTGAATAGTACGGAATTGGGGTGTGACAGGTGAGGCCTTGAATACATTTGGATGGCATTAGGATTGGTTAGTTGTGAACCCATTTTGCAAGCCCTCTCCAATAGGAGCTTACGTGTTAGTATGGGTAGGGCATCAAGGAAAGTATTGGCAGTGTGTAATCCAGACACTTTAGCTCTATCTCTATTCCATAATAGGTGCATATGGGATGACAATGGTGTTTGATCCATTGGACGGCTTCACACACTTGTGTATAGAGGTGCGGTGGCCGCCAATCATTTTTATAGCACATTGCAAACTTTAAAACCATACCAAAGATAAGCATTGAATGCATGCATATGTTTATTGCATTGTTTTGTTTTCTCACTGAGCTAGGTTGTGAGCTCACCCCACGGTATCATTTTTTTTAATTTCCAATGATGCAAGTAATACCGTTGAAGACTACATGAAAGCGCCAACATATAGACAAGTGGTAGCTATGGTCAAGCAAGCTGTGGAGGACGAATATGATTTATCAAGAGAATGTTTCAATGATGTTTACTCCTAATGTTTAACTTTCGTATTTTAGTAATTGTAATAGTTTGTTATACTTATGTTTTGGTTACATGGAGATAACTGGTTTATTATTTACTTATCATTGTAGACACTTGGTTCATTAGTAATAAGACTCTCGCTATTTACTTTAATATCTCTGATTGATGTGAAATGTATTTTGGTTTAACATGGTTGGCACGGTCTATATGAGATCTTGGTTTGAACCATTGGTTCTCATGACGGTTCATCACACCACTGGTTAGTCTAGAATTGGGGAGTGACAGCTTGGTATCAGAGCTCTCAAGCCTTACCCATCAAACCTAAATAATTTCACAAGAGTCATGAACTGAGTTAGGATAAACTTAAAAGCTTTAATACAAACACACTATAAGCACCTGTATTGATGGAGACAAAACTTAAATAAGACAAAAATATACATATAAAAGGTGGAATCATATGTATATATAGACAAAAAAAATCTAAATGTATCCTGATAAACAAATAACATAAGGTATGGTTTACCAGTTGGATAGTTGTCTGAGTATACAAAGGATATAGTACAGTAGCAAGAAAGGAGCATCTGTAAAGTAAAAAATTTGAATACTGAGTTGGTACTCACAAGATGTGAAACTCGATGTATGATAGAGGAAGAAGAAAAAGGGTTAGTAATGTCTAAATCCCTATAAAGGCAAAGAAAAAGATCTCGGGCCAAATCCATCAGAGATAGGAAAACAAAGGCCATACACAAAAATAAGAATAACTATAAAAGGAGATAAAGCTCTACTCTTGGGTAACATAGAGACTCAGAGTGAGATCCACCACACACTGATCTATTGTCCGCTGAGCATTAAGAAAAGGCCGCAATCCGACTCCACCACTATTTGGGTCTAGAATGGATAATGAGAACCCATCTGAGCAGATGTCAAATAATAATGGTCAAATTTAAGCAAATCAAAGGATGAACAATCAGGCCACTCCAGCCAATCTACCTAGACTACTAAGTGCCTTGGCCACAGTTGTAATAAACTTGGTCTGACAAAATGCAAAACCAATAGATTATACCGACTATGTAAGTTACCATGGAAATTACTGCCCAAGTTGCCAATGTTATACCAACACCTCCGAGTCTGACCAAGTACAGTACCTTCTAGTAGTAACACTGTATCTCTAGCACCTGTTAGTCATAACACAGTGCCTACCATACAGTAAGTCTCAATAACGCACACCCCAGTGCAGAAGCTTAGTGCACAACAAGCAGTGTATCAAGGTGGTTACCCTTATCAGTCACCGATAAATGGGATAGCTGCCCCATGACAGAATGATCCGACAATGATTGAGGAATATTTTCTGAAGATGAAGCCTCGGACATTTTTAGTAAGGGATCAAATCTATTGTGACCATATAACTAGACAGGTGTATATAGGATGCAGTGCATCGTTGACTTACCTTATGATTATAGAAGATGCACATACGTAATTTTAAATTCTCATGCCTTGACAGGATACTTTCTCGATTTAATCTGTTAATTAGAGTTATAGAAGTTGTTTCCTTAGAATTAGTCCAAACTATACCAATCTAAGCTACTTTCATGATCGACAACATGAATAGAGATATGAACCGAATGAATAGTTAAAGGTTTAATCATTCCGAATGTACATCTTTTCAATTTTATACTTGATTTATTGATGTATCAAAACTTTCTCCAGATTTATTTCTGTAGTGCCTTGACCAATGGCACTATATACTCGATAGAACCTATAACTATTAGGCTAAGAGCTATAGAACCTTTATTTCCATATATTCGAACCACCTTGCAACCTAACAATCTTTGGTTGTTGGTTCGGATATCATAGATTTACTCCTGATCCTTTAAACCCAAGTTCACTAAATAAAACAAGTTTTCGTCATTATACTGAATTCAAAAAAATAAAATGATTGTTTTTCGATAAACATTTTGATTCTTACATTTCCAACCTCTGTTGATAAGATGCTTGATTAATAAGGAAAATTATGGGAGACTATTGGACTCAGAATAAATCTCTATAGCCAATAAACCTTAGATAAAGGAGTGGAGAATCTATTCTGAGATTGCTAGATGGATAGATTTGAGTCACTATTTGTAAAAGAGTGCACAAGCAAGAAGTGAGAACTACCAAGAGTAGCTAGTAAAGAGTAGATAGCACTCAAGTAAAGTTACAAATGGTTATATCGGTATGAATCTTGATAAGGCAAAAGATTTCAAAAAGCATAGCTAAGATTGGATACAAGGATGAAGTCAAAAACCGTGGCATTGATAGTATTCGGATTAATACAAGTAATAATGAGTTATGCCCAATATCGAGTGAGATGATTAAGTAAAGACCAAGAAAGTTTGACAGAATTAATAAAATTATAAGCATATACCCTAATGCATATAGGTAAACTTAGGATATGAAGTGAGTAACGATCACAAGATATTTTTCGAGGTATATGATAAAGAGATCAGAATAAAGCAGTAGTGATAAAAGTGATGTAAGCTAATGAGTGTAATATAAGATTATTGGTGTAAGCTAATGAGTTTTTTGGGATATGAGATTATTGATGATAGTCTTTGAAAAATCATAAGAGATGAAGGAGCTAAATGTGCTCTTAAGACCTTATACCAGATTTTGTTAGTTCAAACCCTTTTGGACTAGATGTTATATTAGGTGAGTGTTATGAACAATAACCAAATCATATAGAAGGATGAAATTTAGATGCAACCTAATTCAACTTGAGATGGCAGACTACACATAATTTAGTTTTATTGGAAGCATATTGCTTAGGAAGTGGAAGCTCATCATCTCTGTACTAAAGGAGAAGAAATGCTTTGAAAAGAAAGGAGTTGGATATATGGTATCTGTGGTAGACGCTACTAAATAAGTACCATGGATGGAAGAAATTGATGTGATACAAAATTTTCTTAATGTGTTTCCAGAAGACTTACTAGGGTTGCCACCTGATCGTACGACTGAGTCATTATCAACTTGTACCAAGGTTGGCACCTGTGTCTAAGGTACCGTATAGAAGAGCTCCTGCAGAGTTGAACGAACTGAAGATTCAACTACAAGAGTTATTAGGCAAAGGTTCTAATCGGCCAAGTATTTCATCACGAGGAGCGCCAGTGCTATTAGTGAAAAAAAAGACGGCAGTGTTCGGTTATGTATAGACTATCGGGAATTGAACAAGCTCACGATTAAGAATCGATATCCACTACCTCAGATCGATGACTTGTTTAATCAACTGCAAAGTGCAAAGGTATTTTCTAAAATTGATCTTCGGTCAAGATATCATCAACTGAAGAATTTGGAAAGCGATATTTCGAAGATTGCTTTTAAAATCGAAAATGGGCATTATGAGTTCCTGGTTATGTCTTTTGGTTTGACCAATGCCCTTACATTTTTTATGGAGCTGATGAACCTGGTGTTTCATGACATGTTGGGCACGTTGGTCATAGTTTTCGTAGACTATATATGTCACACCCCAATTCCGCACATTTCAGAATGGTGTGATGAACCGCTAAATAACCAACGGTTCAACCAGGATCTCAAATAGGCTATCCCCGCGTTACCTGAACCTCCATACACCCAAGTCATAATCAGAGTAGATACACAATAGCGGAAGTCTTATAAATAAATGAATTGAGAACTAAAATGATATCCATAAATATAGCAAATTATTCTGTATTTAACCGAGACATATATATTTAAGTACCAAATACATGTCTTATAAATCCAATAAAGAAACCTATAAAATATCTAGTCAAATACACACGAGTTGCACTCGCAAGAGGAGTCGTGTGTATCATCTTCAGCTCCAACTTCCATTGCTGCTACCTTCCCGTACAAAGGAGTATTCATGTAGTCTTCAACTGTGTAACCTGCATCATCAACTAAAAATATTCGACGTCGAGGGGTGAGCACACAACACGGCTCAGTGAGTAGCCAAAACAATGCAACATTACATATGCATGCAAAAAATCAATTTATATCTTTGGTCTTGGTTTATAGTTTGCAATACGCAATAGAAAGGTTGGGTGGTCAAAGGTTATCGTTTATTGACACCGCCTCTATACACAGGGTGTGGAAGCCCGCCCGAAGGTTAACGTTTATCGTCGTCCCCATCCACCCTACCATAACATTATACAACAAAGGTTAACGTTTATTGCTATACAATGCTATACTAACACGTAAGCCCCTGTTAGCGAGGGCTTGCAAACTGGGCTCGCTACTAACCAATCCTAATGCCAAACAGGGTATCCAAGGCCTCACCCCAGCATCCCTCAGAATGCCCATAGAGATAGAGCTAAGGCCCCCCGGTAGAGTCAGAGACTACAAGGACCGAGACCACCTCCCCTGATACTCTACGACATAATAGTTCCGCTAAGGTAATGGCAATACGACGATGTCAATGCACAAGACTTGAGTTAGAGATAGAGCTAAAGTGCTGAGACCCGCCAAAGGTTAACGTTTATTGACGTTCTCATCACACCTCCCCTGATACTCGCTCGCATCAAGCACATCAACCACACACATACAAGCACATGCCTATTCCTATCATCATCATCATCATCATGTTATAAACAATAAAGTAAATATGCATGAACAAGTAATAGAAATATTGGATGGCATGTTGTATGCACATTACAACATATTCGCATAGAATCAAACATAGCATAGGACTCAAGAAAATAAAAATAGTTTATTATTAACCAATTTAGTTTGGAGTTAAGGTTCCTCACCTTGGCTTGCTAAAAAATACTTTTCCAAGCTTTAAAATCACCGTTATAACTTTATTATATTGCTAGCAAACCTAACAAAGTCGATAGAATTTAATTAGAATTAATTCAGAATTTAAAACTATTTTGTCAACTGAGGGTCGATGCTAGGGTCGATGCTAGGGTCGATGGGTCTATCGACCCTCCCTCCATTCTGAACTTCCCGAATGCTGAGGCTCGATGGTCAGAAACACCTAGGGTCGGATGGTCTATCGACCCTCGATGCAACCCTCGATGCACTCTGGTCCAATTTCCACTTTTAATCCATTCTTCGTGTTTGGGGTCCTATGGCTTGCTTTCTACATTCATTCAACAGTCATTCCATGGTCTAGAACCATGTATAATCCATCTAAATAGCTTTCGTGCATCCTCCTATGGTTTTCCATGAAAACCTAACCATGGATGGATGGTTTGGGTTTCTCCGAAATCCTACACTCAACCATATATAATCTAAGGTCTGTAGAAACTCATAGAATTAGTATCCATACCTGAGAAGATTAATCTTTCTCTGTAACTCTTCTCCTTTTTGCTAGGTTCTCTTCCTTGCCTCTCTTCTTCCTCTTTTCCTTTTCCTCTCTTTCTCTCAATTCAATTAGGGTTGTGAAAGGAGTGAAAGTGGCTTAGGGACGTCCTTTAAATAGACTAGGAATGTCCTATAATAGTCCCATTGAGATTTGGAAAGAATCCCAACCGAAAATTAAGAAATTTCCTAATTTCAGTTTCGTCAGAAACCGAGGTCGATGGGAGGGTCGATGATCCCGTCGACCCTAGGGTCTTAAGCTGTCCGACCCTCCCTTCAAAACTGAGGGACTGACTTTCTGTTTTGGGAGGTCCGACCCTGCCTAGCTGGGTTTGTGACCCTCCCCTAAAATTAAGTGTTTTTGGGTCGATTTGATACCTGGGATCTCGATCTCCTTCATGCCCTTGGTCCATTTGACTCGACCATGATGGGTAAATCTGGTTCAAGGTGGTAAGACCGGGTTAGTTTGACACGGGTCTTACAATATATTAGTTTATTTCAAAGACGAAGAAAGTCTTGTAACAGACCTTAGAGCAGCCATACAATGGTTGAGAATGGAGAAGTTTTATGCCAAGTTCACGAAGTGTGAGTTCTAATTAAACGAGATTACATTATGGGGGTCACATAGTGTCATCAGAAGGGATAAAAGTGGACCCCAATAAGATAGAAGCAACGTATGGTGAGAAATGCCTAAGAACATTACAGAGTTCAAAAGTTTCTTAGGTTTAGCTGGTTATTACAGACGATTCAATGAGGACTACTCTAGGATCGCAATACCTCTTACCAAGCTAACCAGGAAGGGAGAGAAGTTTATTTGGATTGAAAAGGGTGAAGAATGCTTTCAGACTCTAAGAGCAAGGGTGATATCAGCTCCCATCTTGATCATTCTGACACCAGGGGAACCTTTTACTCTACACATCGATGCTTTCGGATTGGGTCTACGATGCGGGTTGATGTAAAGTAAACAAGCGATTGCATATGCTTCAAGATAACTAAAGGAGCATCAAGAGAGTTACCTTACTCATGACTTAGAGTTTGTGGCGGTGATTCATGTAATCAAGACTTGGAGACATTATCTATACGAAGAATAATTTCAGATTAAATTAGATTACAAGAGTTTTATTTATCTCTTCACCTAGAAAGAGTTGAACATGAGGCAAAGAAGATGGTTAGAACTCCTAAAGGATTAAGACCACGATATTCATTGTCGCTCGAGCAAGGCTAATGCTAATGTGGTAGCCAAAGCTTTGAGCAAAAAGGGAAATAATGAAACCAAAAGGAGGACCTAGTACAAACGTCGTCTTGTATTCCACAGTAACATATTCAAATTTGAAAGAAGAGCAACATATAATAAAAACTTGTGATGATCCAATTGAGCGAGAGCTTATGGATGAACTTATGGAGCAATAGTTCTTCACTTGCGTTTGTAGTGTTAAAGATCATCTTTGATTTGATGGATGAAGTAAAAGTAATAATTTTGTTAGATCCGTATCTAAGAACAATGCAAGAATATTTAGAGAAAGGAAAACCTAACCCTGACTTACTTTGGATGCGAAGAAAGTCCTAAGATACAGAGGATGATTATGCATAACTGAAAGTAAAAAACTCAGATATTAGATACAAAATAATGTTAAAAGCTCATTCCATTCCACATTGGGTACATCCTAAAAATACAAAAATATACCAAAACACGAAGAGATTATTTTGGTGGAAGGGAATGGAAGTAGTTGGCTAGATACGTGTTCCAGTGTCTGAACTACTGGAAAGTAACGACTAAAAGACGAAGACCAGCAGACTTACTACAACCACTATCGGAGCTAGCTTGGAAGTGGAATTGCATTATAAGGGATTAATCACCAATTTACCACTAACCCCTAGATCGGTTGATGCAGTTTGGGACCTTATAAAATTTTGGAGAAACGTGGAAGAATAATATATCAACTAGCATTATTGCCATCTATTTCTAGTGTGCACGATGTATTTCACGTGTCTCTATTGAAGAAGTACGTTGGAGATCCATCAAGGGTATTGATTGTAGATCCACCGAATTTGATAGAAGACTTAACTTTTGAAGTGGTACTAGCTTAGATCACCAGTTAAAAGTTACAATATCTCCGGAGTTGGGATATTTATTATATGAAGGTGACCTGACAAAACCAAGACATGGAAGAGGTTGCATGGGAAGAGGAAAATATAATGTGGAAACAGTATTCTCACCTAATCAACTCAGAAAGTACATCTAAGTTTCGAGGACGAAATTTCTTCTGAGGGTGGAGGAGTTGTAAGATTCGTATGTGAAAATTTTGAGGACGAAATTTCTATTAAGGGTGGTAGAGTTGTAAGACCCGCACGCCACGAACCCAGTCTAACCTTACATTCTCTTGTCGTGATCGATCTTCCCATCATAATCTGCTCAGGTAAACCAATTGTATGCAAAAATCACAAGATGAGGTAAGCAACAAGTCAAATTTAGTTGGTGTGGTTGACTGTTTAAGTTTGTGTGAAAACAGCCAGTCAAAAACTAAAAACCAATAAATTTTGGACGTATGGTTGTATTTTCGGGGGGTATGATTGACAGTTGTAAGCACCCCATTTTTACCACCCTCAGCATAAGTGAACCAATATGGCAGGTTTTCGGCCTTTAACCCAAAGGTTAGTGATTCTCCAATGAACCCCACAGTAGGGTCATAGGCTATTACCTACTTGGATGAATAGGTCGTGAAATTATCTTCGAATGTGACCGGAATCATCAAATTCTGACGTCAAACAAGGAAGATATCGTAATTTGAAAGTGCGAGGGCATTTACGTAATTATCGTATGATGCATGTATTATCATTCAAACTTCAAGACATCATATCTTGGTCATCTGATATCGGAATCAGATGATTCAAAGGCAAATATTTCTTATTTTCAGTCCTCTTCAAAGTGAACGTGAAAAATCCTGGGTATAAGTCACCAGTGGGCCTCATGCAAGCTTTCATGCAAAATTATCGTTAGAACTTCAAAGCTTCATATCTTTGTCGTTTTACGTCGGATTCAAATGATTCCAAAGTCATTATTCTTCATTTGTGATGTTCTACAAAGTGGATGTAAAAAATCTCGAGTAGAAGTCTTCGAAAGGTCTCATGCAAAATTACACATGGAAATTGTCATTTAACCTTTGAAAATTCATATTTTGGTCACCCCATATCCAAATCAGGTGATTTCAATTTCATTATGTTTCATTTTTAGTACTCTACAAAGTGGACGTAAAGAATTTTCGGTAGAAGTCTCCGAAGGATCCCATGCAGAATGGTCAGCCAAATTATCGATAATTGGCCTGCTTAAACTTCAGAAATTCATAAGTTGACCATTTTATTTCCAAATGTGATGATTCAAGTTCCAATATTCCTCATTTTTAATGTTCTACAAAGTGAACGTAGAAAATTTAGAATAAAGGCTATCGAAAAATTTCATGCGGAATGGCAACGAAAATAGCCCATGAAATGACAGAGAGAGAAACCCAGTCAACCCAGTCAATATATATATATATATATATATATATATATATATATATATATATATATATATATATATATATATATATATATATATATATATATATATATATTAGTTGAAACAGAGAGAAATCTCAGAGAATCAATAAAAAAAAATAGAAAGAGGGTGGAAATCAACAAAAAGAAATGAAAGAATTGAGAGATTATATTCAATGGGTTTTAAATAGAAAGATAAGAAAGAGAAGATATGGGTTTTGGGTTTCCAAAAGATAGTGATGTGTCAATTTAAGGGAAAAAAAAGAGGATTGTCGTGGGGAGTCTTAAATGGAAAGAAAATGAGAAAGGAAATCGGCTAGCTTGGTTGGATTCGAAGGGAAAAGGAGAATATCAGATTAGGAGGGAGATGGAGAAAAAGGAAAAAAATCTGGAGAAAGATTAAGGAAGACCGAGAATAGAAGAGATCAAAGATAAAAGGAGAGAGGAGGAGAGATAGAAAAAAGGCTGGAAAATAGAGAGAGAGAGAGAGAGAGAGAGAGAGAGAGAGAGAGGCGAGAGCTAAAAGAGGAGAGAAAGGCGAGATCTAAAGAGTGAGAGGCGAGATCTAAAAGAAAAAAGGAAAGTGGGATTCTAAAAAGAGAGAGAAAAATGAGAAAAAACAGAAGGGGAGAGAGCAGTGAGAGAGGGATTAAAATAAAAAGAGGGAGAAAGGGACCAAGAAGGAGGGGGAAAAGAAAAAAAAAAAGAAAAAAAGAGATTGAGAGTTTAGGAGAGAGGGCGGAAGGAAGAGGAGGAAGAAAAAAAAAGAGTGGGAGGGAGAGAGAAGAGAGGAGGTGATTAAAATAAGAGAGGAGTCGGTGGAGAAAAGAGGGGGCTTGAGAGATTGAGAAGAAAGCTGAAGAGAGAGAGGAACCGAAAAAAAAAAGAGGAAGAAGAATCGGGAAAAAGAGATGGCAGATCGAGGAGAAGAAGTGACAGAAGAAGCGGGAGCTGGAGAAGGGAGATTGGGAAAAGAAAGAGCAGAAGTTTAGGGTGCTCTGCAACCCAAGTAAGCCCTTTCCTCCTTTTTCGTTTTTTTCTGTTTTATCACACTCTTCATCACTGGATAAGACCCAATCAACACCTGCAATTAGATTTCAAAAACCCAAACCACCACATAGCACAGATTACCCACCTGTTTCAGCCATCCTTCTCCACCTACTAAACCCGATAACCCACTTGCTACAACACCACCTTTCTTCCTCACTTAAATCCCACTGCACTGACTCCCTCACTCCACTGCATCAATTCACCATCTCATCACCACTATCCACCACACATTGCCCCAATCAAAAATACCTCAACCAACCTGAATCTCAATGCCTCACATCTCCCTCACCTTACACCTGCTCACCACCGATGGCCACCTCACCAGCCTCTTTGCAACCTCACACATACACCTCATCTTCATCACATTCCCTCCTCCCAAATTAAATCCCATAGACCGCAATACCTGTTCATCAATCCACAAACACCTGCCCACTCACCTTGCACCTATCCAAAAACTGTGAGCCACACCACCATCCACTTTTAACTTCATCCCTCAAACTACTCCAGATCGACAACCCATCCATCCAACCTTCCACTTGCCCGTAGGTCCTCACAACCTGTACAGCCCCTTGCATTTGTCCACCATCGATACACACCACCATCGCACCATATCACATGCCCTCATCACCCCTCAAGCCTGCTACTATTCCCCAGATCCCTCTACCAGTCCATCATGACCATTGCATCCCACTTCAAAACCACAAACTCAAACCTGATCATCCGTCACTTCTACACAATCCCCTACATGCACAAACCCAACATCCCTCCTGCAATCAATTGATTTTGTCCTCATTATGTCAAAGTCATTGGATGTAGATTCTTTATCTCATTTATGTTGATATCATATATTATGATCCATCGGATATAATTTTTATGTTGATTATGATGATATCATATTTTATGAAAACCTGACCATTTATGTGAAAATCTGATTGTTGATCATTGATCTGACCGTTGATGCGGTTAAAATAAGACCATGGTATGGAATTTTGATTAATCTGATTATATGGAAATTGTATTGTAATTGATCCAATCATATTGATATTGCTATGAAATTGATCCGATCATATGGAATTTTAATTGATCCGATCATATGGAATTTTGATTGATCCAATTATGGCATTATGATGAAAATTGATCCAATTATGGCATTATGATGAAAATTGATCAGATCATATGGAATTTTGATGGATTAAAATTGATCAAATCATATGCTTGGAATGATATGATTAAAATTAAACCATTGATCTTGGAATTTGATAAAATTGGATCATTGATCTTGGAGTTTTGATTTGATCCATTGATCATATTTTACCTTGATTTGAGTAATCTGAACTGTTAGATTGTCATTAAAAGCAATGTAAATGGATATGAACGGTTAGATTATCATGATAAGCGATCTGAACCATTAGATTATCTTTGGGAGTGAGTGGAATAAATTTGAATGGTTGGATTATCATCAGGAATGATGTAAACCGTTAGATTTTCTTCATATTGTGTTTTAGAAGAATTTAAGCCATTGGATCTTGATCATAACTGTTTTAAAAGAATTTGAATCATTGGATTTTAGTCTGATTATGAATATATCTTGGCATGAGATCTGAGCCATTGATTTTGGCTATTTTGATGAAATTTAGGAATTTAATCTGGATATATTATTGAGGAGATAAAAGATATCTAACCATTGATCAAGGATCTGATCTTGAGAGATTCACATTAAATCCCAACCATAGATCTAGAGAATCTCATCTAAGACACATAGAGACATAATTTGATTGGAAATAATACATGAGATGCCATTTTATTTGTTTGCTATATCTTGATGAATGTTCTCACATGCTTGTTACTATAATGATTCACATGCTTTCTTACCATACATGAGATGATATATGTTGTTTGTTGCCATATTTGAATAATATTTTCTATTTTGGTAATAATTTAATTTATGCAACACCCTACTTGAACTGCCATGTATGTACACTTCTAGAAGACAATCTAGGCGTGGGGACGTGCATCTAGGCACCCACATTCTTAGGAAGGGCATAATGGGAATAATAAAAAACCTTAATAAAGAAAGAGAATGCTTTGCCAAACCTTCCAAAATTAGAACTCGGGATGAAAAGAGTAACTCAGGATGATTGCCACCTCTCAGTAAACCCTAAACCTAGAATAGGTTCTCAATCCTAAACCTAGAATAGGTTCTCAACCCTAAACCTAGAATAGGTTATCAATCCTAAACCTATAATAGGTTCTAAACCCTAAACCTATAACAGGTTCTCACATTCTAACCTAGAACAGGTTATCCAGCCCGAACTACGTAGATTCTAATTCCTAGGGCAAACCCTAGGATATGTAGGCCATTTGGGAGAAATCCAAATTTGGATCCAAACCTTAGTCCACTCGGACTATCCATAGATCCACTAGGATATCCATCCGCATTTTTTACCCAGAAAGTGTTATCCACATTCCAACCCAAATAGGGTTATCCACATTCGGACCCAGAAAGGGTTATCCATTCTTAGATCCACTATGACTATCTATCAGTTCACATGGACTATCCAGATCTTAACCCATAGGGTTTCTCAACCTTTCAAGCATAAATTTCAACTTGAACAATAAACTTAATCATGCACAAGCATAAATCACAGCCATAAACTTTAATCACACCTGAACTACGATGATGAACCTGATTTTCAAAATAATTCTGTGATACGTAGGCAATCTGATAGATACAGATTCGGTTCAATGATATCAAACCACTTGGTTTGGTTTGGTTTAACAAATAGAGTCTAGCATAGGAAAGGTATATGAGACCGATCTCGATCAGACGGTTTGGGTGCCTAACCCCTTCCCATAATCGTAACCTGACGCTTACCCACTCTCTGATGGACCAGAAATCCAATCTAAGGGTCATGAGTCAATCGAAGTCTTACCTTGGGGTGAGATTTCACATTTCTAAGGTCCTAGATCTTAATCTAGGTGGCGACTTCCAAAATTTCCATCCTTGTCCTCACAACAGTATGATCGACTAGGTTGAGACCGCACAACGTGTGGTCACATGTTTTGGTTTGTATGGTTGACGGATTATGCGACCACACCATCGACCATATGAACCCAGAACTGACTCCGTGATTTAGAAACTTTCCAAATCAAAGGGAATCTCTTTCCTTATTGTAGAGGGACTCTACATGGAAGTTTTTCCTCTATATAAAGGACGTCCATTCACTCTATTTTACTCTTTTGCATTAATCTCAAACCCTAAGCCTAAGGGAGAAAGAGAGAGGAGGAGAAGGAAAAGAAGAGAAAGGGAGGAAAGCTTAGAGAAGGGTTTTGTAGAGAAGAGTTCTATCTCTCTACGGCAAGCTTAAATTATGGACTTGACTCTGTATGGTAAATCAGATAGAATAGGTTCTTTTCAAGTTGATATGTGGAACCTAATACAACGATTTCGGTTATAGGTTTTACATGGGAAACCATAGAGAATAGGTTAGGGATAATGGGTGAGGGAAAAATTATGATTTAATGACATAGACTGATCGTAGGAGGAGCCTTATTGTTGAGCCCAGAGGAAGAACTCGTATTGAAAGTAAAAATCAGACCAAACTTGTATGGTTGCAGCTATGAACAACCATAGGGTGACCAGTGAGTCGACCACAGCTATTCGAAAAGTTCCCAAAAATCGTGTGGTCGTACGTGTGGTCGCATGTAGTGCGACAATAGGATCGATCGTATGTCGTATGGTCGCATATATTGAGACCATAGGGTCGACCACAGGGATCGACCATACGATAACAGCAAGTATATTTTGAGACCAAACAAGGTTTTCGACTACTGTAACTTGGTACAATCGAACCCTAACTTAAATTCATCAATTGTTTAGGTTCCTAATAGATTCAAAGTGACTTCCAAAGCTTAGGATAGGAACAAACATCAATCAAAGGTGAGGGAACAAAACCTAAACTAATTGGATAATAACAAATTATTTTATTTTATTTGTCCAATTCAATGAATGGTTCTATGCTTTTATGCTTGTAATGTGCATCCCATATGTCATCCAATATTACTGCTATTTCTGTATATTTATTATTGTCTATTTATAATATGATGGTGATGATGCTAGGAATAGGCATATGATTGTATGTGTGGTTAATGTGTTGGATGCCAGTGGGGCATCAGGAGGAGGACGTGACATTGTGGTTCAGCCTGGTCAGCAGACTCTAGCTCTATCTCTACTCAAGTTTTGCCCATTGACATCATCGTATCTTCATTACCTTAGTGGAACTATTACGTCATAGGACATCAGAGGAGGTGGTCTCAGACCGTGTGGTCTTTGACTCTGTTGGGGGTCTTAGCTCTATCTCTATGGATGTATTGAGGGATACTACGGTGAGGCCTTGAATACATTTGGATGGCATTAGGATTGGTTAGTTGCGAGCCCATTTTGCAAGCCCTCTCCAATAGGAGTTTACGTGTTGATATGGGTAGGGCATCAAGGAAAGTATTGGCGGTGTGTGATCCAGACACTTTAGCTCTATCTCTATTCCATAGTAGGTACATGTGGGACGGAAATGGTGTTTGATCCATTAGGAGGATTCACACACTCGTGTATAGAGGTGCAGTGGCCGCCAATCATTTTTATAGCGCATTGCAAACTTTAAAACCATACCAAAGATAAGCATTGAATGCATGCATATGTTTGTTGCATTGTTTTGTTTTCTCACTGAGCTAGGTTGTGAGCTCACCCCACGGTACCATTTTCTTTTAATTTTCAATGATGCAAGTAATACCATTGAAGACTACATGAAGGCGCCAACATATAAACAAGTGGTAGCTATGGTCAAGCAAGCTGTGGAGGACGAATATGATTCATCAAGCAAGTGTTTCAACGATGTTTACGCCTAGTGTTTAACTTTCGTATTTTGGTAATTGTAATAGTTTGTTGTATTTATGTTTTGGTTACATGGAGATTACTGGTTTATTATTTACTTATCATTGTAGATACTCAGTTCATTATTAATAAGATTTTTATTATTTAATTATTTAATCTGATTATTACTGTGGATTGTATTTTGGTTTAACATAGTTGGCACGGTCTATACGAAATCTTGGTTTGAACCATTGGTTCTCATGACGGTTCATCACACCACTAGTTAGTTCAGAATTGGGATGTGACATGTTTAGCCAGGGGAAGGGAGCCCGCCAGGTTGCTCCACCGACATGCATCTGTCGGTTAGGCTTAGACCCTTAAGTGGCTACTATGACTGAGTCAGCTAATCCAAGCCGACCGATAAAGTTATCGAAAATACAGAACCATCCAAGGGCATGTTGGTGGATATTAGCCCGGTGGAAGGTGTCGCTAGCTTATATCCATCGATTAAGCCCAAGTAAAAAATGTATAAGTATTGGGATCTATCGGTGGATAGTAGCCCGATAGATCACTCAGCCAGCTACATCCACCGACATGAACCCTAGGTGCAGCAAAGATGGAGTTACCACTGGCTTGCATCTGTCGGTTGAGTCAGAAAAATAGACTCAACCAAGCACAGTGGCTCACAAGGACCCACCTCATTTTCCCTGGTTTTGTATGGTGGGGGATATCCCCCCACCAATTGTGATGATCTAAAACTAGGCAACACCCTATATGGAGGTTTGCCCAACCTAGGCCATTAATCCTAGGGTTTGCTAAGCTTCATTAATGGTGGAACCTACCACCATTAAAGAGGTTCATTTTGCATTCAATAAAGAGGGGAAGAGGTTTAGTGCTTGCTTGGGAGAGGAAATGAGGCAATAGAGGAGGATTTGAGCTCTTAATCTTCCAAGCATTCTCCAAAAGTCCGCCCACCAAGCTCCAACTCCACAAGATGACCAAAACTCCAAAGTGTGGGTTTTGGTCTCCTTTGATAATGCAGAGGAGGGAGCTTGCTATCAAGCTTGTGGGCTAAGCCAAAGGCAAGCAACTGACTACTACTGCCTTTGGCTCCTTTTCGTCAATTGGGCTAGAAAGACAGCCTTGGGTGCTGCTTTCAGCATCCAAAATAATGGCACATACCCTGGGCCCACATGAGACCTCCTATACACTCTACGAGTCTGGGTAAGATTCCTCACCTAGGATCTGGATATATTGATAGGTTTGCATCGGGTTCACTTGTTGATGGTACTGGAAGACCTGGCACACAAAGACCTAAATTAGTAGGTATTTTCGGGTGTGGGTCCAATTACCTTCACCCATGCTGCAATGGTACCCTGACACTGTAGCAACACACCATATAACTCTTGATCTTGGCAACCTGCACATTTCCAACAAATATAATGGTATTAATCTTTATGAGTGGGCAATGGGGTTGGTTTACATATTAGCAATGTCGGACTTTGCATCTCTTTTTTTCTCCTATTTCTTCATTTCATTTTTCTAACATTTTCCATGTTCCCCAAGTCACTAAAATCTATTGTTTGTTCATCAATTTACTAAAGACAACAAGTGTTATTTTGAGTTTCGTCCCAACTTCTTCTTTGTTAAGGATCAGATGACCACTAAGGTGTTGTTCCGGGGTCAACTTAAGGATAGGCTATACCAGGTGCTAGGCCTACAGAAGTTCGTCTTTCCCTCTACTCATATGATTCACCATTCTTCTACTGTCATGCCCGATGACTGGCACACACGATGGGGGCATCCGCAACCTCGAATAGTTCAGCATCTTTTATCTTCCCAACCCCTTCGATCTTCATCACCATCTCATATAAATAAGTGCTAGGCATATAATATACGCAAGGCTTACAAATTCTCTTGCCTCTTACAGGGACTGTTAGTACAGCTCCTCTTCAATTAATTTTTACAGATGTATAGGGCCCAACTCCTCAACTTTCTTCTACTAGTAATAATTATTTTCTCATATTTATTGACGATTTATCAAATATACCTAGTATTATCCCCTCCATAGAAGATCTTCTCTACCAACGACTATCTTTAAACAATTTTCAGAAACTGGTTGAAACCCAAATCTAGACCTCCATTAAAGCCTTACAATCAGACTGAGGGGAATTTTAAAAACTTAACCAGTATCTTAAAAATGTGGTATTTTGCATCGCGTCACCTGTCCTCACACGCATGAACAGAATGGCGTCATGGAAAGGAAAATCCGACATATCATTGATACCGGTTCCCTTTTAGCTCATGCCTCTCTTCCTCTTTAATACTGGGATATGCTTTTCAGACTGCTAAATTTCTAATTAACAGCTTACCCACACCGGTTTTAAGAAATATCTATCCATTAGAAAAATTGCACAACCGCAAACCTGATTACAAGTTTCTCAAGGTTTTCGGTTGTGTGGCTCGCCATTATAACTAGGCAAAATTCAGCTTTCGCACTGTTCCCTGTATTTTCTTAGGCTACAGACCTGCACATGGCTACAGGTGCTTGGATCTCAAATTCAACAGACTCTATATTGCTTGTCATGTTACCTTCATTGAGAATTCCTTTCCCTACACAATGGTTACCCATTCTGCCAAGCTCCCCATGACTCACAGGTGTCTTCAACTCCGGGGATGACTGTTATGGCCTCTCCTGCATCGGGACCATCCTTTGGATACCCTCAGTCAACACCATCGTCACCACCACTTGCGCCAAACCGGGTACCAGCTCCATCCACCCCCCTTCCACCACCTCCACCTATCTCCTCTCTTATTCCCGATAATGCTAATATTGCTAACTTCCCCAACCCTCTACAAGTTCTGGTTTTTATCATGATACTGATGCAGAGCTCATACCTCTACGAAAGCCACTTTACTGCCACCTGTTGAATCCTCTAGACGCACTCATCCCATGAAGTTATGTGCCCATCCCAAACCTTCAATGTGGTATCCGTTTCCTTATGTGTTACACTGAGCTGGAACCTAGTACATTTACTGAAGCAAACAAATATGCATAATGGCGAGAAGCTATGATGTTAGAGTTTAATGCCTCGTTAAAAAATCAAAGCTGGAGCTTGGTTCCATCTTCTCCCAATCTCAATGTTGTTGGCTTCAAGTGGGTTTTTTGTATTAAAAGAAAGGCTGACGGCAGCATCGACCGCTACAAAGCATGGCTTGTAGCTAAAGGTTTCAACCAACAGGAGGGCATTGACTACACAGAGACCTTCAGTCCTGTGGTCAAGCCCACAATGGTTCATACTGTTTTGCCAATTGCTACCAATAATCAGTGGCAATGCGACAATTGGATGCTAGTAACTTTTCTCCACGGCACCATATCCAAGGACGTTTAAATGTCTCAACCCAAAGAATTCATGGATGAAACCCGATCGAATCACATTTGCAAGCTTCACAAATCCCTCTACGGTTAAAACAAGCACCTCGGGCTTGGTTTCATTGTCTGAATACCTACTTGGTTCCTTAGGCTTTGAGAGCTCAAAAACTAACACCTCTTTGTTCATCAACAAAAATGAAGCACACCGTATGTATTTCTAATTTTTGCTGATGACATAGTTCTGAAAGGGTCCGACCCTACAATTTTAAATCAAGTAGTTCTCCCTCAGTCAAGAATTTGCAGTTTGAGATCTCGGCAAGCTTAATTACTTTTTGGGAGTAGAGGTCATTTCAACCGCAACAGGCATTGTTTTGTCTCAACAAAAGTACGTTTTGGATCTCCTCACTAAGGCAGCCATGGATGGTGTCTAGCCGGTTCACACTCCCATGGCCACATCCACTCGACTCTCAATTATCGATGGAGTGGCCTTTCCTGATGCTACCCTTTACCATAGCATTGTTGGGAATCTATAGTACGCCACACTTAGCCACCCAAATATCTCATATTCGGTCAATAAGGTGTATCAGTTTCTCAAGGCACCCACAGCTGTTCTGTTGGAACCTTGACCAAGTTAAGGTTGTCATTGTTGGCAACTCTGAGTTGACAAGGTGATATGGAGGAGAGAGAATGTCTGAAGGCCCACTGGTAGACATGATGACTGGGATAGTGCTCTAACGGCGCGTTGATGTGAGAGAACCATTGAAGAAAGTTGATAAGAAAGTCCAAACAAGAAGAGAGAGAAAGAAGAGAGAGAAACTGAGGAGAGAGAAAGAGGAGAGAGAGTGGGTGACCGGGTGGGTCCCACCTTGGGTGGCCGGGCCGGCATGGCGGCCAGCCCGGGCCAGCGGGCCCGATGCCCGCGGCACCAGGCCAGCGGGCCATGCCAACCTGCTCGGCAGCAAGCAGCCACGCACACAGGCCACGCACGCCGAAGCCATGCGCGGCGGCATGCCGCGCGCAAGGCCATGCGGCGCCGTGCCATGCCTGGGGAAGGCTCGCTTCGGCGGCAAGCGATAGCACGCAGCGGCGGCCGCGGCGCATGCGCGCGCGCGCCGCGCGCCAAGCGCAAGCCAGCGGCATGCACTTCACCCATTCGATGAAATGCCGCCCGGAGGGGCGCCGATGATTCCAATCGGGGGATCGCGTTGAAGCCGAGTCCAGTGACGGGATCGACCCGTCGGCGGTCGGAGGAGATCCCGCCGTTTCTTGACCGATCCAACGGTCCGATTCATTTGATTCCTTCTCCGCCAAATCAAAACTTCGACAACGGTGTACGGTGGGTCAGGAGGAGGGCGCTACGGTGCCTGCGCCGCATGGAATCAGTCGAGAAGATTCCATTTGGAATAATCCGATCGGCCGAACTTCAAATGGCCATATCTTGGCCGTCCGATCTCCGATTGAGATGATTCAAAAGCCCACGAGCTTCTCTCTCCGAGCGGAATGTTTTTGAACAAAAAACCAGGGTTTTGAACAGAAAAAGCTACGGGTTTTGGTGAAAAAGGAGGATTTGGAGCTTTTCTTGAAGAAAAAATTCCTCTCCACCTTCCTCCATCTGACATACATGATCATTTGAGTAGTTTGGAGGGAAGAGTGAGCCTGAGTGATGTTTTGATGTGAATGATGTTGTGCGAGATAGATTGGAAGAATATCGAAGTTCTACTCTATTGAAGCATATCTATCACTACACGAGGCTTGGAACCTCTACGTTGTGAGCGTCAAACTTGCGGTGATCACGTCTTGGGAAGGTAATCACGCACGCAAACCTTATCTTGTGAGATGTATTATGTTGGGAAGGGTTTGTACACATTCCATATCAATTTCATTGTAACCTTGTTAAGTTGGGGCTTAACAGATTGAGGGTAGTTGCCTAGAATCTCAAGTTGCAGCTTGGATTACGTTGGTGATATAGCACCAAGTTGTTGTAGCAACAGAATACTATTGAAGTAGCGTATTGGGTATAATACGAAACCCTGGTTAGGGTATTGCCCCGTGGAGTAGCCATCACAGTGTGTGATTGGTGAACCACGTTATATGATGTGTCTTGTGGATGTGTATATTTTTGTTGTGTATGTGAAGTGCGTGGGTTGCGGGTGCGGGTGTACACACTAGGCGGGCCAAGCCTCCGGTATGGATACACGTAGGTGTGTGGCATGGTGTGTTACACGAAATGTGTAAATGAACGAGGTATGTGAACTAGTCGGCTCAAGGCGGCACGGCCAAGACGGATAGCTCAAGGCGGCGGTGTTTAACCAATCGGGACGGGCCTCAAATAGTTGGGAAGAATTTTAGTGGGTGCTGATTCACCCCCTCTCGGTGTCAATGCGGGAATTACAATTGGTATCGAGCTAGGTTCCCCGGGGAGGAAGATTAACAACCCGGTGCAGGGACGGAACTAGAGGTTGCAAAAATGGCATTCAACGAAGATAACCACGGGCATGAAAGAATTCCTCCTGTTTGACGGATCAAACTATAGTGTATGGAAAGTCGGGATGGAAGCATATCTTATATCTCAAGGCTATGGAGTCCGGCCGGCGGGTAAGAATGGATACACACATCCCACGAAGACATCACGAGTGCGGTGGAAATGAAAAAAAGGGAAAATGAAGCCAAAGCGATCCACGGCCCTTCTAGCATCTCTTGTTAGCAATGAGCTCACCGGAGTTATTAGCTGTCCTACCTCCAAAGAAATTTGGGACAAGCTGAAAAGTGTACATGAAGGAGATAACAAGATAAAAGAGGCTAAATTACAAATCCCCGAGATCTCGGTTTGAGAGTCGAAGATGTACGAAGGAGAAACAATTGAGTTCTATCTCAACCGGGTGAATGGCATCACAAATGCAATCGAGCTTTGGGTGAAGAGATAAAGGAGATACATATTGTCAAGAAAATTCTAAGGACCTTGCCCAAGCTATATAATGCCAAGGTATCGGTGCTTGAAGAGATGGACACCTTGGATTCCACGACCACCGATGATTTACATGGTATTCGACTACCTATGAAATGAGAATGGTTGATGAAATCCCTACGAGAGAAGGAAGCAGCTTTTGAAGCCATGAGAAAGTTGAAGATCAAAGAATCAAGTGAAAAATCAAAAGCAAAAGAGATTAGTGAGTCGATGTCTCGGATGATGAATTGATAGCCTATCTTGCCGGAAGGCTTAAGAAGAGAAGTGATAAATACAAAGGAAAGTCAACACCGAAATGTTTCAAGCGTGGAGGACTAGGACACTTTGCATCAAAATGTCAAAAGAAAGGAAGAGTATATGACTCGATGATGAAGACCCCAAGGAGAATCATGACAAGAAAGGTAAAAGAAAATTCATATCAAAAAGGAGAAGTCCGTTGACCAAGAAGAACCAATCCTCGGATGAGTCGGAGGAGGAAGATGGCTGTGAGACTCTGTTCATGGTCGAGACTTGATGAAATGCTTGAGAACAATGAAGCGCCAAAGGGAAGGATGATCTTGAAGATGAGGCCAATCTTGAAGCTGAACTATACTCGGCCCCTTACGGATCTCGAGAGATGAAAGGAAGAAAAACAAAAGATTAAATGACAAGTGCAATGAAGCAACCGAGCTCATAAGTACTTTGAAAATCTCAAATGAAGAAGCAAAGAAGGCTGAAAATGATCTCAAAAATGCTCTATCCTTAAAAACGGATGAGTGTGCAAAGCTTGAGGAAGAAATTAGGAGATTAGAAAGCAGAGCTTGCGGGAATGTGTGAAGAAAAAGAAAAGTTACAAGGAAGCTACTACCTCATCTCCATTGGTGTCGACCAAGAGACGGAAGAAGAGGAAAATGTGCTTGATGAAATCTTAAGTTATCAAAGATCCTCTCATAATAAGACAGGGACTTGGATATGAAGAGCGAGAGGATAGAAAAAACTAAGGGTAAAGGGTTTCTTGATGACCCCATTGTTTTTTGTTAAGGCAAAACAACAAAAAGAAGTCAAGTGCTGAAAATTATTTGAAGAACAACAACGACAAAGAAGGCTTCTAACAGTAAATAAATTCAAGAAAGGAGAAAGCTTCAAAGGATACTTGCTATGGGTGTAATGGCTATGGACATAGAGTTGCAAAGTGCGAGAAGACAAATTATACGGCCCGGTATTTACAAGCGAGAAATAGATTTGCACCTCTAGTTGAAGACGAAATTGAATGTTTCGGTGTCAAAAGTTTGGACACATAGCCGGATATTGCCAAACCATCCTTCCATCTCAAAGACAACCTAGAAGGAATGCCGGAAGAAATCCCCCTAGGAGACAAGCTCGAGGAGAAGAAAGGGCTATGGAGGAAAGTGTTAGAAAACCCATTACGAGTGAAAGAAAAGGCAATATGGGTTGAGAAAAACAAGAAGAAAAATAATACTTCCTTCATTGTGCGGGGCGGCCTTTAAGGCCAACGGTGGGCCCTTGCCATGGATTCTTGATAGTGGATGCTCCACTCACATGACGGGCAATAAAGAAATTTTCTCAAGTTTAAATCTTGAAGAAAGTGGATCGGTTAGATTTGGAAATAATGATGGTGCAAGAATTGAAGGAAGAGGAACTGTTAACATCAATAGTGGAAAATTGAAATCTCATAATGTATTGTATGTCAATGGCTTAAAACATAATCTTCAAGTGTCGGTCGGATCCGTGATCGGGGGTAATGAAGTGACTTTCACTAAAAATGGTTGTGCGAGTTAAAAGTATTGCAAAAGGGAGGGCGTGGCACATGGAGTCGAGCTGGAGGCAACTTATATGTTCTCTCGAGAGCAAATGACAACAAATGTTTGATAAGTCGGGATGATGAGAACCGGCAGTGGCACGGAAGGATTCGGGGCACATAAATTTCAAGAATCTTGCCAAGATAAGTAGACAAGAGTTAGTGAGAGATCTTCCCATTTTGAAGGTTCCGAGAAAATCATGTATGTGGACCATGTCGAGAAAGGAAAGCAAGCAAAAGCAACATACAAGTCAAAGGAGTTTCATGTCGACCAAACCACTTGACCTAATTCATACGGGACTTATGTGGGCCCATGAGGACCCAAGCCATTGGAGGAGAAAGGTACTTTATCTTATTTATTGATGAGTATTCTAGGATGACCTGGGTGATGTTTACGAAGGAAAAACCGAAGCTCTTGACAAGTTCAAAGCATTCAAGAAGAGAGTGGAAAATGAGACGGGGAAACACAATCAAGTGTTTAAGGTCCGATCAAGGCAAAGAATTTACATGGAATGAATTCACCAAATTTTGCAATGAAAGTGGGATCAGAATTCAACATTCGGCGGCCGAACACCTCGCGAGAATGGAGTGGTTGAAAGAAAGAAACGAGCGATTGCAAGAAATGGCTAGAACTATGATGACGAGAAAACAACACAGACAAAACATTTACGGAGAGAAGGCATCTATACGGCGGTGCATATCACCAACGGATGTTTACTAAGGCCTCATGAGAACAAGACACCTTATGAATTGTGGTTTGGGAGGAAAGCTACGGTGAAGTATCTCGGGGTCTTTGGTTCAAAGTGTTACATCAAGAGAAAGGAAGAGAATCTTGGCAAGTTTGGTGACGAGAGCGATGAAGGCATATTTTTAGGATACTCTTTCAAAAGCAAGGCTTACGGATGTTACAACAAAAGACTAAACAAGGTTGTTGAAAGTTCGATGTCGGGATTGATGAACAATTACCCTACTCAAAGAGAGGCGAGCCGAGAAAGTTCGGTGTTTGAAGAACTTGAAGATAATGAAACGGGGGCAGCTGAAAAGGGACAAAAATCAGAAATAGAATCAGAATTACAAGAGTTTGAGGTGGAAATGCAAAAGGATGGAAGACCAAAGGACAACAAATGGTTAAGGATTCATCCAAATCATCAAGTTATTGGAGATCCAAATCTTTGGGATGCAAACCCGGGAAAATGAAGACAGCTACTTTCTCCTTATTGTCGGAAGTTGAACCCAAGGCGTATATGAGGCTGGCAAGGATGAGAACTGGATGAAAGCCATGAATGAAGAGCTTGATCAAATTGAAAAGAATAACACATTGGAGTTAGTTACAAGACCAACAGACAAAAATGTAATTGGCACAAAATGGGTCTTCGGGGAATAAGTTGAATGAAGATGGAAAGGTGGTCGAAACAAGGCCGGGCCGGTGTGTAAAGGTTATGCCCAAGTGGAAGGAATTGACTTTGAGGAGACTTTTGCTCCGGTGGCTAGACTTGAGTCCATCGGGATGTTCTTGGCTCCGGCAGCTCACAAAGGTTTCAAGGTGTACCAAATGGATGTCAAATCTGCATTTTTAAATGGTAATCTTGAAGAAGAAGTGTATGTTGAGCAACTCGAGGGTTTTCGGCTTTGTGATGATGGAAATAAGGTGTGCAAACTGAAGAAGGCCTTATATGGGTTGAAGCAAGCTCCAAGAGCCCGGTATTCAAGGCTTGGACACTTATTTGCATCAATTGGGTCCGCGAAGGGGAATAGTGGACAGCAATTTGTATGTCATGACGGGAAGATAGTAGTCGGTTGGTAGTTGTGGTCTATGTGGATGACATCATCTTTGGAGGACATTGTGACAAGCTATGTAAAAAATTTGTTGAGAAAATGAGGACGAGTTTGAGATGTCTATGCTAGGGGAGTTATCCTATTTTTTGGGTTTACAAGTTCAGCGAGAGGCAAAATGGCATATTCATCTCTCAAATGAAGTATACCAAGGAGATGTTGAAGAAATTTGTGATGGAGGGCCGTAAACCCGGTAGGGACACCAATGACGGTGAATATCAAGGCGAGCTCGGAAGATAATTCACCAACAGTTGATCGGACATTGTATAGGTCAATGATTGGCGGTTCTTGTATTTGGCGGCTTCAAGGCCCGATATTTTGCAAGCGAGTTTGCCTAGTAGCCGATTCCAAGCTTGCCCAAAGGAGACTCATTTGATGGCGGTGAAGAGAATACTCGGATATTTGAAAGGCACAACGGACTATGGATTATGGTATCCAAAGATTAGAAGTTTCACCTTGACAGCATTTTCGGATGCGGGCTGGGCTGGTAGCATTGATGTCGAAGAGCACTAGTGGTGGTGCATTCTTTTTGGGAGAGAGCTTAGTAGCATGGCACGGCAAAGAAGAAAGGAATCTGTTTCCTTATCTACGCGAGAGGCGAGTACATAGCAGCGGCAGCCACATGCACTCAAGTAATCTGGATGAAAAGACGGATGTCGGACTTGATATTACCGGTCGAGAGCCGGTGATCATCAAATGTGACAACATGAGTGCAATTAACATCTCCAAAAATCCGGTTGCAACACTCAAGAACCAAACACATTGATATAAGATACCATTATTTGAAGGACAAGGTGCTTGAAGGGGAAGTGAGACCGGATTTTGTTCCTACGGCGGACCCGGTGGCGGACATCTTCACCAAGGCTCTTCCAAAGGACTCTTTTGAGAAACTCGGAGACCGGCTAGGAGTGGTAACTCTTGGCACACGGTAGATAGCACATGTGCGGGGGGAGTTGATGCCTACATAGCATCACTTTTCATCCGTAGGATTGGAAAGATGCGGTGGGCACTCCCTACAGGTGAGGCTATGTAAGGGGAGTTCATCCCGAAGGGGGAGTATTTTTCGTTTATATGTCCTTTGAAACTTGTTGTCAAAGGGAGGAGAAAGGATGTGCGCAAAGGGTGTGTGCAGTCATCTTATGTAATATGGGTTGCCAACAATTCCAAAGGGGAGATTGTTGGAACCTTGACCAAGTTAAGGTTGTCATTGTTGGCAACTCGAGTTGACAAGGTGATATGGAGGAGAGAGAATGTCCGAAGGCCCACCGGTAGACATGATGGCCGGGATAGTGCTCTAACGGCGCAGTTGATGTGAGAGAACCATTGAAGAAAGTTGATAAGAAAGTCCAAACAAGAAGAGAGAGAAGAAGAGAGAGAAACGAGGAGAGAGAAAGAGGAGAGAGTGGGTGACCGGGTGGGTCCCACCTTGGGTGGCCAGGCCGGCATGGCGGCCAGCCCGGGCCCGGCCCGGGGGCCGATGCCCGCGGCACCCGGGCCAGCGAGCCATGCCAACTGCTCGGCGGCAAGCGACCACGCACACGGCCCGCCGACGGCGAAGCCATGCGCGGCGGCATGCCGCGCCGCCAGCCATGCCGCGCGCAAGGCCATCGCGCGCCGTGCCGTCTTGGAAGGCGGCTTCGGCGGCAAGCGGCCGACAGACGCAGCGGCAACCGCGGCGCATGCGCGCGCGCCGCAAGCCAGCGCAAGCCAGCGGCATGCACTTCACCCATTCGATGAAATGCCGCCCGGAAGGGGCGCCGATGATTCCAATCGAGGGATCGCGTGAAGCCGAGTCCGGTGACGGGATCCGACCGATCGGCGGTCCGGAGGAGATCCCGCCCGTTCTTGACCGATCCAACGGTCCGATTCATTTGATTCCTTCTCCGCAAATCAAAACTCGACAACGGTGTACGGTGGGTCGAGGAGGGCGTGCTACGGTGCCGGCGCCGCATGGAATCAGTCCCGGAAGATTCCATTTGGAATAATCTGATCGGCCGAACTTCAAATGGCCATATCTTGGCCGTCCGATCTCCGATTGAGATGATTCAAAAGCCCACGAGCTTCTCTCTCCGAGCGGAATGTTTTTGAACAAAAAACCAGGGTTTTGAACAGAAAAAGCTACGGGTTTTGGTGAAAAGGAGGATTTGGAGCTTTTCTTGAAGAAAAATTCCTCTCCACCTTCCTCCATCGACATACATGATCATTTGAGTAGTTTGGAGGGAAGAGTGAGCCCGAGTGATGTTTTGATGTGAATGATGTTGTGCGAGATAGATTGGAAGAATATCGAAGTTCTACTCTATTGAAGCATATCTATCACTACACGAGGCTTGGAACTTCTACGTTGTGAGCGTCAAACTTGCGGTGATCACGCCGGGAAGGTAATCACGCACGCCAAACCTTATCCTGTGAGATGTATTATGTTGGGAAGGGTTTGTACACATTCCATATCAATTTCATTGTAACCTTGTTAAGTTGGGGCTTAACGAGATTGAGGGTAGTTGCCTAGAATCTCAAGTTGCGGCTTGGATTACGTTGGTGATATAGCACCAAGTTGTTGTAGCAACAGAATACTATTGAAGTAGCGTATTGGGTATAATACGAAACCCTGGTTAGGGTATTGCCCCGTGGAGTAGCCATCACAGTGTGTGATTGGTGAACCACGTTATATGATGTGTCTTGTGGATGTGTATATTTTTGTTGTGTATGTGAAGTGCGTGGGTTGCGGTGTGCGGGTGTACACACTAGGCGGGCCAAGCCTCCGGTATGGATACCTGTAGGTGTGTGGCATGGTGTGTTACACGAAATGTGTAAATGAACGGGTATGTGAACTAGTCAGCTCAAGGCGGCACGACCAAGACAGATAGCTCAAGGCGGCGAGTGTTTAACCAATCGGGACAGGCCTCAAATAGTTGGGAAGAATTTTAGTGGGTACTTGATTCACCCCCTCTCAGTGTCAATCTGGGAATTACATGTTCACTGGTAGGCCATAAAACGAATTTTGCACTATCTGAAGGACACCAACTCTTAAGGGCTCTCCTCTCTTATGGTTCTTGTACTTACCTATTCGTCTTTAGTAATGTGGATTGGGCTAGTTGTATTGATGATCAATGCTTCACAAGTGGTTTCACTATTTATCTTATACCTAATCTTGTCTCGTAATCTACTCACAAGTAGCTAACCATAGTCTGCTTTCTACAAAGACAGAATATTGAGCCTTGGCAAATACAACAGCGGAGTTGCAGTGGCTCAAGTCCCTTTTGCATGAACTTGGTGCTATCCATCCCCACACATCCTTTGGTGTGATACTTAGGCGCCACTTACCTCACGGAAAATCCAATCTTTCACGCTCAAACGAAACACATCGAGATTGATTTCCACTATTTTCGTCATTTCGTTGCCCAAAAGTTACTTGACGTCCAATTCATCTCAACTCATGATCACATAGCTGATATTCTGACCAAACTGTTGGTTCAGCCTCCTTCGTGACTAGATGAAGATTACTCATTGAAGATTACTCAAAGACCATCTTCCACTTGAGGAGAAATGTTAAGGATAAACTATCCCAACGGTCCTCCCATTCAAATTTCAAATATTTGTTATTTAGTTGCGATGGATGTCTCTGATTCAAATTTTAAATATTTGTAATTAAGTTGCAATGGATGTAATTCGGTTTCCTGAGAAATAGGCTGTAGTTTGAATGTATAACAAACTCCTCCTAATCAGGACTATATATGTGACAATTTAAATACTCCTCATCCCACTGATTAAAGGGGTAAGTGAGATTGATTCAAACTCAATCCTTTATCTTTAATAACAGCAACACTCCTCAGACTGTAAATTTCAGCCACTTCCGGCGTAGCACCACATCTCTCCCAAGCATGGCTAATATTTTGGACCATCCTTGAGGACTCCTCCCTGATGAAAGCTGCTGAATCATGGGCTTCAGAAGATCCAATCTGTGAATAAAGTCATATTACTCACTCTGTCTTTCTGGGACAACACCACACCCGCCTCAATCGGAGAGCCTACAGACCCATTCTACCCAGCCTATGGATTCATGTGGTAAGTTTCAGCCAAAAAAAAATACTACATTATGTGGAACAAACAATCGGTTGAAAAAAGATTTAATACGTGGTGGGTCATATGATTGATTTTTTTTCTAAAAAATATCTAATTTATGTTAATTGGATGGTTTTTATCAATAACTTCAAATTATGACCTTTACGAGGGAATCATCAATCAATTTTCCCGTCTTTATTCAATTAATGAGTCAAATGATCTAATCAATCTCTTTCTCCCTCACAGGCACACTAGGACAATGCAACTTTAATTAGTTTCGGTTTGAAATGATCTTAAGCTCAACCAAGAACAGTGCAGCCCTCACATTTGAAAGGAATAGAAGCACACAAGGAATCTTAATTAATCTTTACAAAGTGGTGTTTAGTTTAGATCAATGATTAAAAATGCTTTGTAACATGAAAGTTTGGTATAGTTGAGGTTAAGGTAAATGCATCTGAGACTTAATTTGTATGGAATGGAGCTCTATTCAATTAGCAATTGTACTATTTCCAGGGACTGAAGTAAAATATAGTAAGGTACCTGTGCAACTTAGCATGGTGAAACATAACCTCCTCCTCCTCCCCCCCCAACCAAAAAAAAAAAAAAAATACCCTATGATCATGAGCAAAATGTTCCATCAATGAGAAATGGTAGCCATGAAAATTCAACAAAAGGTATCCTGAACCAATAATCATATGTAATGTCTATTTTAATAGTTGTCTGATAGTAATTGAAATTTGAAATTATTTGTCTGAGTAAAATACATACTAAGTAACACCATAATTATAATAGTTGATAAGTACAAAAATCCAAACGAGCCGCACCAGTGCCTTCATGTCTTCACCAGGAAGAGGAGAACCATCTCTCCTCCTTTTTCACCCAAACTCTCACCCCCACCATCATGTTTTACGGACTTGAGCAATAGGAGCATCCATCTACAAGAGCGACGAGTAGGGGTAATTTCAAGTGATCATCGACTGTGTCTCTCTCTAGATCTGCCGAGGGCTAGAGTTTCTTCTATAGCTTCATTTCTTCCCTTTATGTGGAATTAATTTTGGTTCGTCATCTTTTTCTATTGAATGTCTCCTTTAAAGATGGTTTTCTTTGATAATCTCAACTCCCCATTAGGGATTTTTCTTTTTCTTTTTTTTTTTTAGGGGGGTGGTAAATGTAGGTGTAAGGACATTGTGAGGGAATTCGCATCTTCCTTGGGAAAATGATTTATTTGGAGTCGCCACCTAGTTAAGGTTTACGACCTCAATATAATCTCATCATAAGATAAAACTTCTATTGACTCATGATCTTTACATCGACTTTTTGGTCTATATCAGAGATCGGGGTAAACGTCAGATTATGGTTATGGGAAGGTGTTAGGCACCCAAATCGTTCGATCGAGATTGGTCTACTATGCCTTTTCTATGCTAGACTATTTTGATTGAACAGAACCAAACCCTATGGTTTGATATTATTGAACCGAATCTAGAATCTTCTACATTGCCTATGTATCTCAGATTTCTTTCAAAAATCAGGTTCACCACTATAGTGCAAGTATGACTAAAGTTTATTCTTGTGATTTATGCTTGGTTTGATTAAGTTCTTTGTTTAAGTTGAAGCTTACGCTTGATTGGTTGAAAATTCTATGGGTATAGATAGTGGATATGGATATGGATATGGATGATGGATAACATTTACGGACTAATGGATAATCCAAATAGGTCATGGATCCGAATTTAAAAGTTCTTTCCAAAATTGCCTACATATCTTAGGGTTTCTTTCAAAGAATCAGGATCCGCGTAGTTCAGAACAGATTTAAGGGTGGATAACCTATTTTAGGTTAAGAGGGCTTAGAACTTGTTCTAGGTCTAAGGAATGATAATCTTGTTCTAGGTTAAGGGTTTTTAGAACTTGTTCTAGTTCTAAGGGGTTTTCAGAACTGGTTCTAGTTCTAAGGGAAAACCTTATTTTAGGTTAATGGTTTATAACCTTATTCCAGGTTATGGGTTTATAACCTTGTTCTAGGTTATGGGATTATAATCTTGTTATAGGTTATGGGATGTTAAGGGATAAGGATCGTCCTAAAATTACCCTTTTAACTTAATCTCTATTTTTGGAATGTTTGATTAAGCACAATCTTTGTACATTAAGATTTTTATATTATTTTCATCTTGCACTTACCCTGTATGTCAGTGCTTAATGCATGTCCTCACACCTAGTTTGTCTTCTAGAGTGTACAAATATGGCATGTTCAATTAGGGTGTTGCATAAATTAAATTATTATCCAAATAGACATGGCAATTATCACATATGTATATGGCATCTTCTAAATATGACAAGATTCAATATATTAAGATCTAAACATGGTATTTTCTAAGCATGTTATGATATATATATATATATATATATATATATATATATATATATATATATATTTTTTTTTTTTTTTTTTTTTTCTATTCTACTAAATATATCAAAATCCATGTATGGTAAGAAATCTTTTCTATTCTACCAAACATATCATATATGGTAAGAAAATTATCCTATTCTAGTAAATATGTCAAAATTTATATATAATAAAAAATCTTTTCTATTCTACTAAACATATCAAAATCTTTTAAATATGTCAAATTTTATTCAAATATGGTAAGAACTATCTTACTTACCAAATATATCATATATAGTAAGAAAATTATCCAACTCTACCAAATATGTCAAAATTTATATATGGTAAGAAAATTATCATATTCTACCAAAAATGTCAAAATTTACTCAAATATGGTAAGAACTATCCTACTTACGAAACATATCATATATGATAAGAAAATTATCTTATTCTATCAAATATGTCAAATCCATTCAAATATGATAATAACTATCCTATTTACTAAGCATATCATATATGGTAAGAAAATTATCTTATTTTACCAAATAAGTCAAAATCCACTCAAATATGATAAGAACTATCCTACTTAACACATATGAAAGTAACAAATATGATAAGCAATATGTCATTCTTACAATATATGTCAATGTATCTAAAAATGTAGCAAATATGTCTAATTTACCATATATGTCAACAAAACTATTCATAATAAGCAAGATTTTTCACTTCAAAAAAAACAACATTCATACTTTTGTGCATTCATCTTGTAAAATTCGTGGAAAATTGAATTTTTAATAAAAATTAAATCCAATTATATGCTCAAAAATTAGATTCAAAATTCTAACTTTTCCTTATTCAGAATTTGCAAAAACTAATTATATCATATTCAAAGTGATGCAAAATTCTATTCTAGATTCTATCCGATTTCAGAGTAAAATCCATAAAAAAATTCAATTTTAATTCAAATCACTCTAAACCAAGTCTGAGAGTCATATAACTCAAAGGGCTACATTCTCCATGTTTACCTCTCTCCAAAATTCTAAGTGAAAATCTTAATCTAAGAGCATCTCTGTTCTGTCTTTTTTTCCGACTTTTGTGTATTGCATGATTTTTTTTTTGAGGCCATCTTAGATCCAAATCAATCTAGGCATCTTGGAGGATATTCTTAACTTCTTAAAGCATGTCCCATAAGTTTTTGGAGGTCAAATAATTAATTTAACTATATCAAAAATATCAAATACAGTCATGCTCTAGTTCTGGCTCTCTTTTGGATCTGTACCTCATTCATGGATTTTTTTTTCCCTAAGCAAATCATCAGGGACGGAGCCCAAATTTGGGGAAGAGACTCTTTAAAACATATATTTCACATGAAAAATATTTGATTTGAATTTTAATAGTGAAATTTACACAGAAATGCAAACAAATTTGCAATTCTACACTCCTACGCAAGCCTATTTTAGCATGTTTCTTCAAGTATGCTCTAATGGAAATGTGAGTTATGGATGCTTACCTTGTTCCTATTGCAGGGATGGAGACCTTGCTAGAGCCTTGAAGCTTGAAGGTTAAAGAAGGTGAAGGTAGATCTCTTCTTCTTTCTTTCTCTTTCTCTCTTTCTCTCTTTCTCTCTTTCTCTCACTCTCCCTCTCTTTCATGTTTTTGGAGTGAGGATAATGGATTTTGTGGGATCTCCCTTTAGAAACCCCTTGGGTCTTATTTATAGGCCAAGGGTCTTCCCTTCTTACCAATTCTCATATTGATTTGTTTCCTTTTTATTTCTCTTTCAATGTTTCCATACTTTGAATTAGATTTGAATTCACATTGGATCTTGACACATGGCATCTTGACACTCTGGCTCCCTGACTCTTGCTCTAGAGTCACTTTTGAGCTCCCACTTTTTCCCAGAGCTTATTGAGCGCAGGAAGTTGTTTGGTAAAAATGAATCTAGAATGGATTCCAGATCTGGTGGCAGTGGCGGTGGCAGTGGCGGTGGAGTTGGCAATGGTGGGTGGTGGTTGGTGGGTGGTGGGTGGTGGGTGGTGGTGGCAGCAGTGGAGGGTGGTGAGTGGTGGGCGCTGGTAGTGGTGGTGGTGGTGGTGTTGCGGTGGCTGCAGTGGCTACTGCGAGCCTGCAACAGTGGTTGTGGTGGGTGGTGGGTGGTGACGGTGATAGTGGGTAGTGGGTGGTGGTGGTGATGGTAGTGGGTGGTGGTGGTGGTGGTGGGTGGGTGGTGGTGGTGGTGGTGGTGGTGGTGGTGGCGGCGATGGTGGTGGTGGTGGTGGTGGTGGCGGCGATGGTGGTGGTGGTGGTGGTGGTGGTGGCGGCAACAGCGGCTGCAGAGGTGGTGGTGGTGGTGGCGGCAACAGCGGCTGCAGAGGTGGTGGTGGCGGAGGCTGCAATGGTGGTGGTGGTGTTGGCTGCAGCGGCGGCTACGGAGGTGGTGGTGGCGGAGGCGCCAGTGGTCACGGTGGTGGCGAAGGTGGTGGTGGCGGCGGTGGTGGTGGGTAGTGGGTGTGGATGGTGGGGGTGGTGGCGGTAGTGGGCTATGATTTTCAATTTTTTATTCTCTCTTTTGGCTCTGGCTCTGAAAAAGCAAGTATTTTTTACTCTCAAATTTTGGCTTTGAGAGTCATTTTTTGAACCGATTGACTCCATGGGAGCTTGAATCAACATGATGTTGCCAAACACTTTCTGGCTCCCAAATGGCACCCTGAGAGTCCGAATCAAAAGCAGAGTGGGAGCAAAGTGTTACCAAACAGGCACTTAGAGACCATTTAGTCTCCAAAAAGTTTTCAAGTTTCTTCCCTTTTTTTTTTCCTTTTCTTTTCTTTCTCTTTTTTTCATTTTATCTTTCTTTCCTTGGCTATTTGCCACCTCACCATGAGGGATCTCTCTCTTTTCACGGTTTTGTAGAGTTTCCTTTCTCTTCAAAACCGTGGACGGAGGGGATCTTCCTCTTTATTTTTATTTTTTTGCTTTTTTCTCTTTTTTGCATTTTTTGCTTTATTTTCTCTGTTGTCTTTTTTGCAATTTTGGCCTTTCTTCGTTTTTTGTCTTCTTTTGCAATCCAACCCATATGAGTGGAATATGGGCTATATTTAGCCCATCCAATAGGCCCATTAAGATTTATTCTAGGCTTCAAGGGGCTCCAAGTAGGTTTCCAATTCTTCTTCCACTCTCTTTTTCATTCTCTCTCAATTTCTTCCTCACCTTTTCTCATGCATCACTTATGAATTATGGGAGGATGCATGGCATGGCTTCTAAGTAACACATAACTATCCTAGGTGACATCTAGGAGGGTTAATAGGTGACTATGATAGGCTTTGACTAGATTTAACTCTAAGTGACTCTAGGTTGACTCTAAGCTTTAGGTATGACCAACTTTGATTGTTTTAACCAACTTTGATCAACTTTGACTTTAATGATCAAAATACCCATAGGATGGTTCTAAGTGGTTTTAAGCTAGGAAATGGCCCTAAATATGGTAGTTTTTTTACTCTATGGGTGGTTAACACTACAAGATTTATTTATGGTAGGTTTTTAACCTAAGGGGTGAGAATGACAATGGAAGGTTTATTTATGGTAGATTTCTAACCTAAGGGGTAAACTGGACTGTAAGAGGCTATTTATCGAAGCTTTGGACTCTATCTATGATTTTTACTCTAGGAGGTTCTTAAAATGGTAGGTAAGTGTTCCTAGTGTTTAGGGGATGGCACTGGTTAACCAAAAACTAGGTGGTAAGGGTTGTGAGAGATTGGTGAGGCAAAAATGGGGTGCTTACTGTAGATATGATTTAAGCCTTCTCTTCTGCTACTCTTCTTTTATATTTTAACTTCTTTTAAATATTGGATGATATGATTTACGTTATATTGATTTCGTTTATCTAATCGAATATTATTAGCTATTTTTTTAGCACTCGTTTATGACTCTTTAATACAAAATGGATTCCCAGTGGTTTTTCTAGATTTCTTTCCCCAAGCATTTGGTATGAATATTCAGATTTTATGGTCTGATGAGGACATTTTTTTTTTACTAGGCCTTTTGTTGAATTAATTTTAGATGTTTTTGGTTGATATTGTTAATTCGTGAGTTTCTTCTGCTAAAATTCTGAATATGTGTTTTCTTGTGATGATCTTGCATTTTTTGAAGCAGTTTATCTTGCTGGGTTTGATTATGAGTGATTAATCTTACAGTCCATCTTATTCTAAAAATCTAACTCTTCTACCCTTGTTTTTGCAAATCTTCTTCTGGAACTGTGAAAAGGAAATCCCATTGTGTTCCTCATCTACCATTGACAATAGATAGATAAATAGAGAGAGAGAGAGAGAGAGAGATCATAAAACATAAAGACAACCATGGACAATGGCTACCAATTTCTTTAGTAGCTCTACATTTCAAGGTATTCAGATTCACTTGTTTAGGCCCCTGAGATGCAAAATCTATATCTTCTTTATGTCATTGAATTGAATAGCCAAGGGTTCCTTAGTTGTTTTCCTTTTAATTCATGCTCATTTGCATTGAACTTAGGTGTGGTTGTCATACAAGATTTTGCTTATCATTTCTGTCTGATTAATTATATTTTTCTATAGAGTGTTTGGATTTGTTTGTCATCTCTGTTCTTTTCATTTTGAAGTTCAATGTTGTTTCTTGCTTTGGTTTTGCTTTCATCTCATGTATATCTTAGGTTTTGGGTCCCTTTCCTTTCCCTCTCCCTAGGATAAGCATCTGTTTCAAGCAAAAAGTTCTCATCTTTCCATGTAGATCTTTGTATTGATTTGGAATTAATTTCATGGGTATATACTTTACTGTTTCATTATGTCTATAGCTTTACACTTCTTTGTAATTGTATTCATGGTCATAAGTTACATGAAAAACATAATAAGGAATACTCTATTTTTGACCTTTATGATCAATTACCAATGATTGAGTTGGCTTGGATATGCTAATTTGCATAAATTTATATCTATTCTCAATCATTCATCGATATTCCTTGATTTTTTGTTAGAAATTGTGATGTAGGATCAGGTTGAACTTATCTATGGTATAACCCAAGTTTATATAACTAATTTGAGGATCAAGTTGGATAAAACCACCAAAACTTGTATCCCTTTTGTTACTGGATTTGCTAAGTGTAATTAAAACCTACAAGAGGCTTAAAAATTTTCTCATTTGCTTTCTTGTATGTAAATCTTTAGTTCAAACCGGTAAAGCACTAGGGGATTCTCAAGATATGGTTGTTCGAATCCATCAAGACTCGTTGAATTATTTTAACACCACAAAACTAAAAACATGGACAAAATTTTCTTGCTTTCTATTGGGTTCATTTTTATATAGCATTGTTACTTATATAGTATTGAAATAGTACTTCGAATTTATATGTAGGAAAAAAATAAAACCCAATATTATTTAAAGATTGTATTTTTATAATTATTGAATAAGAGCTTGTCATGTGGATAGTGTGGTTGGTTTAATAGTATTTAAGACAAATGCCACAATTCTCCACGTGGTCAGGTAATTATTTAAGTTAAATGAAAAGGTAATAATATTTTCGCAAATATTGGTTATAGTGGCTAAATTGATAATGTCATTTTTGTGATTATTTGGTCTAAGCATGAGTAATGACATTTTCTATAATTTTGATTCATACAAAAATAATTATACTTTTGGTAATGTGTTTATCATACGGGTTTCTGTTTTTTTTTTTTTTTTCTAACAGAATTATTTTTTCTCCAATTTTAACATACAACATTTCTTTACTCAAAAACAATTTTTTGGCACAGAAATAGAAAAAATATTTCTTTCACAGAAACATTTTTACATAACAAAGTAATCAACTTTGATAAACGTGACAACTGGTAATGGGTGTTTCTTTTGTAAATGATTGAGATTAAGAATATAAAAAAGATAAAAAAATCATACGAAGGATGTGAGAATAATTTCACAAAATGAGTCGTGTTGCTGTTGGAGTTCACTCGGTGTTTATACCAATGTATTGATAGGTAGACAATGTGAACTCCAGTCACTCGATCGATTGGAATCCCTTCAACGATAATAGAGGATCCAAGCCAGTGTTGGGAATTGAGAGTTGGGAGTTGGGGTCATAGTTAGTAAAGTAGCGCTTAATACATGAATTATACACATCCCAAATTTTTAAACGTGTTTTTATGTATTTTTACGAACTATTGCATAGATTCTCAAAAAAATCGAATTTTTTAGGAAAATTTACTCAGACACCGCCTTGACAATTAGTTTACTACACAGAAATACCCTGTGTAATTTTGACTTACAATCCACTACCTTATTGCTAATAATGTTAATTTGAAATTTGAATAGACATAAATACCCTTTAAAATTATACTATTTAAAATTAACATTTTCTTCATTCCAATTCTTCGTTTCATTTAAACACCTCTTCTTGGTCTCCATGGTTTCTATTCTTTCTCCATTCCTTCATCTTCAATCAAAGTTCTCTCGAAAATGGGCATTCAAAAGGGTCAAGTGGTCCTCATCCTCTCCCCCAATTCCATCTTCTTCCCGTGTAGGATTTTTAAATCCCAATAAAACTATTCAATTAAATTCATCACATACAGACAATAAAACACATTGAGCAATAAACAAATGATAATAATAAAGAGACATACCTTTATGTTGGAGATTGATTTTCAACTCTTTCTTCTTTTTCTTCTTGATTCCCACAGAGATCTTCTACAACCTCCTCTCCACTGGTTATGGATCTCTTTCTTGTTTTCACGTAGATAAAGAGAGGCTATAGAGACCCCTGCCACATATTTATAATAAGTACATACCAAATCTATTCCAATCTCATAATGAAATAGATTTGGTTTATAATAGGTATGGGATAATCATTCAATCCTTGATTGGATCCTCCCAATTAAAATAGTCAAGTATATTAATGTTGCACATAATAAATCTAATAAAGATTTTACAATCTCTCACTTGGACTATATTATTCTACAAGACTGTTATTAACTAGTATGACCATATAAATCAATAATTAAAAATGGATTATCCTAAACTTTTATTCTTCCAACAAGTAGACTAATGTTAAACAATAGCAGAAGATACGCCTCAATCATATGACATACAATTTTCTGTTATTACAAACAAAAATCTCCTTGATGACATCTGATCCTGGCTTACCGTTTTTGAATCTTGGCTTAATACTGTCTTTTGGGTTTTGACTTAATATCACATTTGGGTCCTGGCTTAATACTGCCTTTTGAGTCATGACTTAATACTGTCTTTTTGTATATTGGCTTAATACTGTCTTTTGTGTCATGGCTTAATACTACCTTTTGTGTCGTTGCTTAATACTGCATGTCCTAGCTTAATACTGCCTTTATGTCCTGGCTTAATATCACCTTTTGAGTCCTAGCTTAATACTGTCATTTGTGTCTTGGCTTAATATCGTCTTTTGAGTCATGACTTAATATTATCTTTTGTTTCTTGGTTTAATGCTGCCTGGTGTAATTTTAGCTAAATACTGTCTGGTTGTTATGACATGTCAGATAGGCAAATATATATATACTAGATTAGCAAAAGTGTACATGCTGAATCATGAAATAAAAACTTTGGTATAAAATAATCGTACCTATAAGATACATAGGCAAAAGAGTAAATACAATCAAGTATCAATAAAATATAAAGAGTCTATACAAGCACATCAAAAGACTCAACGACATCTATAAGAAATCATGACCCTTTAACACTCCCACTGGTTAAGCCTTTAACCAAGGATCCGTTATCATATTGTTTGTCGAAATGTGCTCCTCATGTGATTCTTGTTGATATTTTTCTTTACCACTAGATACTCGATCTTTATATGCTTAGAAGCACCTCATTTCTTGTTGTTTTTTAACAAAAATACAACTAACTTGTTGTCACAGTACAGTAACAACAGTTTGGAGATGATATTCATAACCTTTAGGGGGTGTTTGGTAACACTCCAAAAGTTGGATTCTGACTTCTGGAGCATAAATAAAGTAGAAGCCTGTTTGGTAACCCGGTTCAGAATTCTGGAGAATCCATGAGTGAATCGGCTCCAAATGAGCTCTAGAATCTAATTTTTTGGAGCATCAAATAGATGCTTTTCGACTTCATAACACAATTTTAGAGTAAAAATCACCCCACACCACTACTACCACCAACTACCACCACCAACACCACAACCCACCAGCCACCACCTACCACCGCCACCACCCTCCACCACCCACTGTCGCCGCCACCACCACCACCACCACCACCACCACACCGCCACCACCCACTGCCACCACTACCCACCACCACCACCACCATCCTCAATCACTACCCACCGCCACCTACCATCGCCACCACCACCACCCACCAACCACCACCACCACCACCTACCACCACCACCAACTATCACCCACTACCACCGCCACCACCACCATCCACTACCACCCACCACCACCGCCACCACCACCATCCTCAATCACCACCCACCGCCACCTACTATCGCCACCACCACCAACCACCAACCACCACCACCAGCCACCAACCACCACCACCAACTATCACCCACCACACCGTCACCACCACCACCCCCGGTTGCCACCACCACCAACCACCCACCATCGCCACCACCATCCACTACCACCCACCGCCACCTACCATCGCTACCACCACCAGCTACCAACCACTACCGCCACCACCCACCACCACCACCACCGCCACCACCCTCCACCACCACCACCCACCCATCGCCACCCTTCACCACCACCTCCCACCCACCACCACCTTCACCAACCATCACCACTCACCACTAGTGCCACCATCCGCCACCCCCCACCACTACTCTGGAGTCCATGACTAAATTAGGTTAGCAAATATGTTTCTACTTCCTCACACTCTTGAATCCTTTTGAAGTTGGAGTAGAAATTTAAACCAGAAGTAAGAATTCCAGAGTTGAAGTTTTATCAAACAGCCCCTTAATCTAGAAATAAAGTTCATCAACTAAATCACTTGCTTTATGGCCTCAAACAGTATCACGAACTCTAACTATATAATAGAAAAAGTCAGAATAGGTTTGTTTTGCATTCCTCCATGAAATAGCTCATCTAGCCATTACAAATATACCTTGATGTGGACTTTTTATCATCAGTGCATCTACTGAAATCCACATTAGAACATTCAACCACCTCTAGGTTATCAACACTATCATACATATGCATGTAATCTTTTATCTTTTACAAATAATACAGAACCTTCTTTGCCTCCGTCCAGTAAGCATCCCTGCATCTGACTAAAACCGTTCCAGCGTGCTCACTACAAGGCGATGTCATCCACAAAACTGTACATAAATCAGATTTCCTATTGTAGATACATATTGTATGACATAGATCTCCTTTCAATATTATTCCGAGGGCACTGCATCTCTTAAGTACACCATCAATGAAGCCCTCTCAGATAGTCCTAGTAGTTTACGATTTTTATCAAGTCTGATCTCCATACCGAAAATGAATGAGCTCTCATCCATATCTTTCATCACAAAATTCTCTAACAGAAAATGCTTGGTCTCTACAAGTAACAAGGCATTACTACTCACAAACAGTATGTCATCATCATACAAGACCAGAAAAATAAATATGCTCCCACTGATCTTGGGATATACGCTTGGATCTTTGCATTCTCAACAAAACCGAATGAAGATATAACCTGATACAACCTGGTCAAACTTCAGACACCATTGTATGAAAATTTTCTTAAGACCATTCTATCTTTATCTATTAACTCAACCCTTCTAGTTGAATCATCTTGTTTAGCAAAAATGATTTTATATTTATCTGATATAGTTCCAAGTCAGATAGCATAACAAAGACCAATAAATTTAGGTTAATGCCTTCTTGTATGATTCCTCTTTGCTACAAGTTTCACTTTGTAGCGATCAATTCTCCCACCAAAATCGCATGGCCTTGTATACCCATTTGAAGACTATGAGTATATTGTTCTTTAACAAATACACAAGATCCTAAACCTTGCTTTTATCTAAAGACAGCAACACATCTTTTATGGACATCAATCACTCGAGGGCAATATAACTACCGATAGCTTGCTGAAAACTATTGGAATTTTCATCTTGTCTAATGCAAAAATATCCACTATGAAGTATAGTATATGATTGGATGAAATGACAGATTTATGAGTTTAATAAATCTTCTCATTGCTTCCTTTGGTTCTACAATTATTTCATTATTCTTCAAGAACATTTCTGTTATCTCGACTGGTTGCTATACAATTGTTTCCATGGGGTCTCATTAAACTCTAAATTTCATGGCTATGATAATCCACTAGCATCATCAATGAATCTAGCATTATTGATTTCTATTATTCTATTTATTGAGTTGAGACAGTAAAATCAAAATCCTTTAGAGTTTATTAGATATTCCAGAAAATAACAACTCAATGTCCTTAAATCAACCACTCTCTCATAAGGGTTATGAAACCACGTTTCCACTCTGCAATGTCAAGCATGAATATTGCTTAAACTATGATTGACGTACTTGGCACCTTATAGGTTGTACTATTCATCGCTCCTCACAAGATCAAATACTCTCATGCTCTTGATCGTATGTATTTATCACTTCTTTTGCTACTCAAGCATGATTCCTAAGCTATAAGTCTTAGCTTCAATAAATATTTAGGCTAAAGTATCAGGGTTTAGATCAATATGACATGGTCCGCCTGAACACTTATCTCACTTTTCAGATTTAATAATTTTAATCCTTTGATAAAATAAAAAAATTCCACCCCTATATTGAATTTTTTTCACCAAATCCAACAATCTCTTGTTGCGAATAATTTTCATTTCCTTTTCCTTTAATATATATATATATATATATATGTTATCAAAACTTAAGGGTTTTGGAATATCATTATTTATAGTCCTCTTATAAATTTTTCTCAGATACAGGTTTAAAATGTCTATACCAATTATGAGAGTTAAAGATACATAGTCTACTTCCAAAAGTAATTAAACTACCTAAAGTGAAATAAATGCCCTATAAGTTTGAATTATGACTAGTATTTAAGTCTTCAATCTCTAGCACTTTCCCACTTAGAATTTTCATAGTCGTTATTCTTTTCCATTTAAACCTGTCCAGTTTTATAATCTTTCTAAAAATGTTCATTTTCATTTCTTTTCTTTGAATTTCACAGTATTAGCTGATAGCTTTAACTTGTGATTTCTTACACTCCATTATCATTAAAAGTAGTACAAATGAACTTAGGTAATAAAACATCTCTCTGTCCCTTTTAGAAATCTTCAATATTCTTTGGATTTCTCCTTAAATAACATTTTTCAATGTTTCTTATTAGAACATTACTTTACATGATCTGGAGCACATTTAAGTCAAACAATCCTAGACGTGTTTTCAATTTCTCCTTTATTATAATTAGTTCCAGGATGTGTTCTTTAATATTTCCACTTCTATTAAATTTTTGTTTCAATCAAAAGATGACTCTTCAATCCTTTATCAGTAACTTCAAAATTTGTTTAAACCTTCTTTATGTGTTCCTTGGCAGTATCTTTCATCACAATACTGCATTTTATAGCCATTGGGATAGAATTCCTCATAAGCTACAAGATATTCCTATTGATAAAATTCTCAATACTCTATTTTCATAACCATAGCAAGAGAACGCTACTCTTAAGGATAAGGGCAACAATTTATCCTTTTTACGAACTAGGTCTAAGTCCAGAATTCTTAGTTATTTTTTAACGATCTTATATCATTTTTCTATAATTTGATATAGACAAAATAGGAAATTAAGCAAGAGTAATACCAGGGATTGAATTTTTGATATAGTAATTACTATATGAGTTCATTTACAATGTTATACATATAGTGATAAATCCATGACTCATACATGCAATTAAGCTATCAAAACATAGTAAACAAGCAATTATTTCTTTTTCTAAGAGTCAATCGAACTACATACTTATCCTTTGGAAGGATGCACTGGTCCTCTCAAAAATCCAAGCAAAAATCATCAAACAATATTACAATTTTTCAAGAGTCAATCGAACTACATACTTATCCTTTGGGATAATGATGCACTGGTCCTCTCAAAAATCCAGGCAAAATCGTTAAAGAATGATGACGTCGGAAGTCATACCACCTTTGGGTGAATGAAACCCCTAAGCTAAACATCTTTATTTTTCAAATGCATGTAACATTTTAATCCTAACAATTCCACTTTTGGGTGGATAATGTCGTTCTGTACTGTAACCACAAAATGAGAATTTGACAATGTCATCTATGGATGAGCACTGTACTTATTTTCTGTAACTTATAAATGCACAAACATTGGATTTGAGCTTATGATAGAACTAAGTATGCCACTTTGGTGGTCCTACAAAAATCCTCACACAACATCTATAAACCCTAATTTTAACAAACTTGGACAATATCACCTTTGGGTGAACAATGTCCATCTAAAACATTTACAAACACAGACATTTGAATTTGAATACATCATAATAAAACAAGATTGTCATTTTGATGGTCACACCAAATTCCACCATGATCTAAACAAATTCCAATCTGTAGCTCATGTTTGATATTAATTTAACCATGAATGTTTTAAAATATAATTTTACAAGTTCAAACATTCATATAAACATACACATTGGCCAATCAATTTGGTACAATATATTTAAGAAAAATCAATAGAAAACTGCAAATTGGATTCTCATAGGATATTTTTTAATGATATCACGCTTTCCAATATATCAAAATGTACCAAACTATATAGGAGATTGAAGAGCATTCAAAATTGAGTATACTACAAAAAATCACGGTCCAAACGGACCTTCCATGTGCTCATACGCTCAAATTAATTCCCCAGGTCTAAAATCTACAACCAAACAAGCTTTTACAATACTGGCCGGTTCGGTTCTGATCAGGTCGGTTTAGTCTAGGTCAGTTTGCCTAGGATCTTCTTGGCTCATTCAGAACCAAACCGAATTTATTTTTTATTTTTTATTTTTTTTAAATACCTCCAAACCTAACCACTGATCTGTCCGGGGATGAACCATAGAATTGGTTCAATGGTCCAACCACCGGTCCAACCTGATTCACCCGCTCAGGTCGATGGGTACATTTTTCTAGTCAACTGGTAGGGTCATCTAGTCACGTGACTGGTCGAGTTGACTGGGTCAACGGGTCCTATTGATCGGTGTCTAGGGTTGGTCAACGGGTCCTGCTGACCAGTATCTCAGGTTGATCAACGGATCAGGTTGATTGAGCCTCAGGTTTTTTATTTTGATTCGGGTCAACCTTATTGGACCGGATCCAGTATTTAGATCCCGGTCTGAAAACGGTTTCAGTCTTCGATCTGGGCAACCGGTAAGATTTGGTTAGAACCGGTTTTATTTGTTGTCGAGTTAACCCGATCTGGAACGACATAATTTTCTTTCTTTTCTTTTTTTTTATTCCAACGAGTGGATCTCACTCTCTTTTCTCGTCGACGAGTGGGAGGGCATCTAATGGCCAATGGTGGCGATTTTTGTATCATCGTCACCGTCTCATTGAAATCTACAACATGGTCTAGTTTATTTTAACTTTTGATGATCGAAAAATAATCCGATTGTATCAAATCTCTCCCTTTTAATCTAAAATTGAAATATGAACCAAAATTGAATTTTTTTTTTCTAAGCTTTAATGTATTCAAACATCATAACATCATTCTTATTCTTAATTCAATGATTTTAACTCCATATGGGAAGGCTCTGATACCACTGTAGGATTTTTAAATCCCAATAAAATTATTTAATTAAATCAATCCCATACAGATAATAAAACACATTGATTAATAAACAAATGATACTAATAAAGGGACATACCTTTACATTGGAGATTGATTTTCGATCATTTTTTCTTTTCCTTTTTGATTTTCACAGAGATCTTCTACATCCTCCTCTCCATCTAATTTTTTATTAGATTCATCTAGTTAAAATAGTCAAGTATATTAATGTTGCCCATAATAAATCTAATAAATATTTTACATCCGGTCATCTGTCACGCCATTATAAAAAGTTTTAGAAATGTTATTCCTAAAAGCAGGCAAAATGAGGTAAAGCAATCTAATTATCTTTCTACTAGAGAGAGAGAAACTGAAAGGTTTTGTTATCATGATATAGATAGCTTCCAGATGATTCTCCCAAATTAACACTTTGGGAAAGTAATGACTTGCAGTCTGTTGGGTTATTGTTCTTTGTAAGTGCTTCTTATTTATTTTATTACGTTCTATAAATTCAAAAAAAAATTGGATGAGAGAGCTTCTAGATATTGCTTTTTTGGTGTTCTTGCTTTGTTTAAAGAGAATCTCCATCTTTATGTTGTTTCTTAAATTGAGTGGATGTTCTAAGAAGTTAATTTTGTAAAAAGTAGCTACCTTTTTTTTTTTTTTTTTTTTTTGGGTAGAGATTTTTGGTTTGTTATTTTGATTGTGTTTAGACCGTCATTTTGGGTGGCCTGAAAGGGAAAGAAAATGTTTGTGGGTATTTTTTTCAGTTTATATGCTTTTGGTAATTGAAAGAGAAAACCAGAAGTGCAGGGCATTCAATTGATTTCTCTTCTTTTTGGTTTTTTAGGTTATTGAAGAAGAGAACGATGGTAGAGAGAACCAGAAATGAATCTCTCATCTCTGTTTGTGGTTGCTATTGGGAAAGAAGCAACAAACCTCGATTTTGCGATTTTGTTGGAGAAGAACATAAACAGTATCGTTGAAGAAGAAAAAAGAACGATGAGTTTTACAACCCTATCATGTTTGTCTAATTTTTACCTAAAGGATATTTTGGTCATTTTACATTTGCTAAGGATATTACTGTCTTAAAAAAAATTTAGACATTTTCCCATTAGTTTTTAACTAACGTAAACATAGTTATAGGGGTAGTTTGTGTAACTTTTATAAAGAGATGGTAGTTTTGTGTAGTAAACCAATTGTTAAGAGGGTGTCTGAGTAAATTTCCCTATTTTTTATATTGAAACATATTAAACACATTTTAAACGCGCATAAACGAAAATAATAAAAACAAAAAAAAATATATTTTTCCCCTCCTATCTCTTTTTTTCTTTCCTAATATTTCAATTTTTTCCCCAAATCCCTGAAATCCCACTATCGAATGTGAACCCTTCCAACTTTGATATGTGTTTTATGTTAATGATATGATGATTTTATATGAATTTTATGGATTGCAAGTTTTGTTTTTATATAAATTTGTATTTAGATGTTATTATTCTATTTATTGAGTGATGTAGATGTTTATTGCATAGTGTGTCCGTATTTTCAGTAAACAAAATTACTGTATTAAATATATATTAAACACGTACGTATTAATATCGTATGTGTTTTTTTAAGCAGATTTTTAACCCCCTTATTAAAGTCTGATTACATTTAATAGACATACGTATCTATATTCGAACTAACTAAGACTCTCTTTGGTATAGTTTATATTTATGTTTACGAGTTATTAATAATAAATTGCTTATGAGAATAAATTATGAATCATGAATAATAACAATTTAATACCACAAGACATAAAGAAGTAATAATAGATTATTACAATAATGATAAACACCTTATAACCTATTTGTAGACTTTAAATTATATCAATTTATTTTAAATATAAAAAAATACCAATAAGCTATAAATCATACCAAACAACTACATATGTCATGAAGTATTATATAATTAATTCTATAATACATACCTAAAAGGGCTTAACTATGGTTGAGACTCGTTGCTTTATTTCTTTTCAATGTTTAATTTTTAATTTTTTTGTTGGAATCTTTTGAAGTTTGGGAAAATATCTACCACACCCCTTTGTACTATGGCTTAATCTTACCCACCCACCTTCGTTTGCGATAAATCCCTAATACCCTTACTTTTGAAAATATGGATCAATCAGATCCTCTCCCTTAATTGTTGTCCATAACTAATGACATATCACCATCTCAAATTCATTAATGACAAAACTACCCCCATCTATAATTTACCTTTTTAATTTTAAAAAACTTTAAAGTTTATTTATTTTGTAATAGATATTAGGTTTTCACAGAAAAAAGGTTTCACCATCGTTTCAGTTTCACCGTTGACCATCA
>CM053267.1:66279135-66397954 GCA_028583415.1 Protea cynaroides | reverse complement strand
ATAAATCATGCATTAAAAATATATGCAGCAAGATTGCAAGAAGGAAATTCTCATACATCTAAAATCATCCTAGGCAATGCAATAAGAAATAATAACTCAATAAAAATCCACATCCAAATTCAAATTCTATAAGTTAAATCAAACATCAAAATCATCCAGTAAAGTATGGTCCATTTCTTGTTCTTGCTGCTCCTCTCCACTATGATCCTCAGGTCTCTATCTAAAGTCATCTTTAACGTCCTCATCATCATCATTAACATCTTCCTGTTCTTCAATATCTTCATGATCTGATTCATCTTCAACTAAACCCCCCCTCATACGGCGTGTGTAGTGGATATTACTTCCAGATGTTTGGGCTCTCGTTACTCTATTGTGTACCTTGATAGATGTTGATGCCCCAATTGCTCTATCTACATCAGCCCATGTGAGACCATCATGGACTATCTCCTTCCCTTGGTGGTCAATCATCCACTCACAACTCATCTTGCCTCAGGGGATCATAATTTTTGTTTTGTTCACGCCTTTTGTTAAATCTTACTTGAAGACGCCTATTGTATTGGACATATACAAGATCATTCAGACGTTGATGTTCTAATCTGTTCCTCTTCTTGGTGTGTATTTGAATTTATAAACAATATAGATTATGTCATTCTTCTTTAAAACTAGTACATAACAAAAAAATATAACGTTTACAAAATAAAAATTGTACTTGGTAATTACAAACTAAAATGTACTCCAGTTGCACTCTCAACCAAAAGAATAGCAACATAGGCCTAGAATGCCACATGCAATCTTTGTAAGTTCAAGGGTGTTACCTCCATGTGTCGTCCACCATCTGACTATAAAGTATAAAATACAATAAATTATAAAGCTACAATTTAAACAATAAACACTTAATTTTTTTAATTAAAATAATACTTATGGGGACTAGAGGTAGCTCGTTGTCTAATTGCCATATCCTTTCCAAAGATGTCTTGGCCAAGTTTATAAGAAGATGCCTGATCACTAATCTTGTCTTGCAAATTTATATCAGACACCATTCTTACAAGTACATCATTGAATCCAGTTTGGATTTACCCTTTCCTGGTTTCATCATCAATATACTTAAAGAATTTTCTAGGATTAAAAAACAATGCAGTAAGATACAAAGGTTGTCCCATTTGACACTCCCAACGCCGATCAATAATACTGATCTAATCAATAATACTGTTCACTTTTTTCCACAATCTTCCTCTATCCTCAAAATTTTGTTGTATTCTTTTTTTTTTTTGCCTCTTCCAGTATACTTCAATCATAGCAGACGTTTCATCCCCATCCACAATTCTCAATACAACAACAATGGGCTTGGATGCTTTCGAGCAATCTTGCACACAATGCCAAAACAAGACAGAAAGCAATGTTTCAGCTACTTGTTTTCTTGCCTCCGTTTTTGCCAAATTGCTTTTCATTCAATCATCAGAAACAAATAGTTGCTTTTATTTTGACATCATACAGATAACAACTAACGATAGTATAATATTTTTTGATTAACTTGATCGTTAGTTCTATAGTATAATATTTTTTGAGTAACTTGATTCTTAGTTCTTTACGTACATTATAGTCTTGCTTCTTACTTATAAGCTATGATGTTCTAACTTCTTAGTTTATTGATTTGTGTTTGTTTTTATTTTATAAATATGCTTCTTTATGTCCTATATTTTATTCATTATATGTTGGTTTTCTCATATTAATTAGATTGTCTTAAATGTTGATTATATAGCATTAATATTTTAGAAATAAAAAAATACATTAGGAACACCTAGGCAATGCCTAGGCGGCGCTTAGGATGACCTCTAATGCCTTGTGTCGCCTTGACAACTATGAGCAGGGCCCAATATATTTTTCCTTGTTTGATGACATTTCTAATGTTAACTTCAATTTTTATGGTTTCTAATATTTTTATGCCCTGATCTGTTAATTTTAGTTGATTGACTTCTCTCTGAGGATCAATTTGTATATCATACGATCAGCTTGATCTAATTATTATTTTCTTCTGCCCCCTTACTCATGTTTTACTTTCTGTTTGCCAGATCTCAGGAGCAGTTATAGAGATCCTTGACTCAAAATCATCACGTGGTGATCGAATTGCGCAGATATCTGGCACGCCTGATCAGAAGCATTCAGCTGAGAACTTGATTCAGGCATTCATAATGGCCACATGAAATTTCTGGATCATTCTGGGGTATTTGAAAGTGAATTCTAGTGTATATTCGGAGGTTTCTTCCCCAGACGATTCTTCTTCATGTTCTTATAGGTGTTGCTCCAGAGGAATTCAATGTTCCTAGGATATTATCAAACTGGAACTCCTATTTCCTCCATATTAGAGCTTACTCGAGATTTATTGGCAGATTCACGTTCGGATTTTTGTTTGTAGCTGGGCGTCTTAAGTTGCTCAATCTTTTCCCTGTCTCCCGTTATCGTTATCTTAGAACTTAATAGGATCTTTCTTTCCTAATTTGGTTTTTAATCTTGCCTTACTGTGGACAAGCGTAGACCCTATCTTATTTCTAGTGTGGTGCTGTGCTGTTTAAGGTGATGTTCACTCCAGAAGTATACTCTTTGATGACCTTAACATGGTTTATTGCTACTCATAATATTTATGTATGCTTTATTTTTCTTTTCTTTCAATCCTTGCCTTCAGCTTTCTGTGAATAGGATCAGTCTATCAATGATGCACAGAGCAATGTGGTTGGCAGTTATCTGTTTTCTTGGTATTCTCCTTACATGTGCGGTTTAGTTCGGCCCTGAAACCATGTTACTGCCGAAACTGAAATTAGAAATCATCGAGAAACATTGGATTTTCCTTCCTTCTGCAGTGCTTATGAACTTGTCTCTTGAACTGGTGTAGGAAGAAATCCTTCTGGATTTGGATAGTGAAATTTTATGGCTCTCAGGCCTCTAAATCTTAATTTGATTTCTGCATTTCTGCTGGGATCATTTATTCTTGAAGATTTTTATCATAAAAACTCTTGCCTGGTTGCCTAAAACCTACTAGCACGTTACATTCAAGAATGCCTTCTGCAATTTCACTTCTGTATCTAGATCTGCAATTTTACTTCTGGTTCAAAATCTGCTACTTCTCTTATTGTATGTACTGTTATGTGTAGTTTTCTTGAGCTGCTTTGCTTATTTTTTACTATCATGCTCACTGTTTCTTTCCCTCATATTTCTTGATTTCACTCAGTTGACCAATCTGTAGTATCTGAATTAGAATTGATGATGCTTGTTCTAGTTCCTTATTTTTTTCCCTCCTTGTGGCAAAATTCAATCTCTTTGAACTGTTCGAAAATGAAGAACGCTAATCAAGAAGATGTTTAGCATGCCTTGTTCTTGTTGTGACTTGCTCCAAGAATGGTAGTTCTGCCCCTGGTTCTCGACTTCCCTGTACTGAAATTTCAGTAATGTCTTGACAAGAATTGACGATGCTTGTTCTGGTTGCTGACCTGACTCTACCCTTGTTACCAATCCAAGCACTAGGGACTTGGAAGAATTTTCTCTAATCAAATAGCTCTTTAGCATGCCTTCATCCTTATAGTGACATGCTCGAATGGTGGTACTTTCCCCCCTGGTTCTTGACTTACCTTTACTAACAGTTCAGTAATGTCTAAACTAGAATTGATGATGCTTGTTCTGGTTATTGGCTTGTGATGCCAGTGGCGAACCCACCTAGGAAAGAAGATAGCGGATTGAGATTTCTTTTCTTTTTTCAAGAAGAGCCCCATGTCATGGCTTTAGTGTAACTAAGCCAACCGTGCCGACACTTAGTCGCTTGCAAGCTCTGTTGAAGTGCTAAGTCAGCCTAACTCCTCACCAAAGGAAAGAAAGCACACAAGAGAACTTTGAAAGAAGAACTTCTATTGCAAAGAATTTCTTACAAATTGCTTGATTGCAGAGTGCCTTGGTCAAATGAGGCCAACCTTATTTATAGACACCAAGAGGTACAATGAATGGTTAAGATCTATACAAGTGTCCCCTATCCAATGGTTAGGAACATTCTAGCATTGGGGTCTGGAACATCTCCACTTCTTTAGAGAATTCTAGAGAATGTTTATACAAGTATGGAGGTTTCTAGAAAACCTGGCATATGTACAAGTGTGGAGGATTTTAGATTGTGGGCCAACCCATCCACCCATGTGCCAATCCATGGATCATGTAGGCGGAGCGGGTTGTGGGTCGTGACATTCTCCCCCACCTAAGTTGGCGACGTCCTCGTCGCATCTTCCTCATGGAACTTTTGTATTATGTGTTGGAACTGCCATAGTGCTTCTGATGGTTCCCAACTTGTCTCACTTTCTGGTAGTCTCTTCCATTTGATTAGGTACTCCGTACAAGGAGGAACGCCTCGTCTTCGTATTACTCTGTCTGCTATTATGCATTCAACCTCCTCTTAGGAAGTAACTACTACCATAGGTGCTGGAGTTGAAGTCCCACGGCTTGGGTCTTCTATGTCTCCATGATAAGGCTTTAACATGCTTGCATGGAAAACCGGATGGATCTTGAGCTTGGGAGGAAGTTTTACCTCATAGAATACCTTGCCCACCTTCCTCACAATCTCGAATGACCCTTCATATCGGCGAACCAGTTTTGTGTGCACTGACCTTGGGGACTTAAACTGCTGTGACACAAGTTTTACAAGCACCAAGTCGCCTATCATGAAATTTTTTGGTCATCTGTCCTTGTTGGCCCATTTTTTCATCTTCTTCGTGGCTTTGTCAAGGTAAGACTTGGCCACATCCATCTTTTCATGCCACTCCTTCGCAACCTTGAACGCCGAAGGGCTCCTCCTTGCGTATGCAGTAATGAGTGTGTGTGGCGTCAAGGGTTGTTGCCCCGTGGCACCTCGAACGGGCTTTGGTTTGTTGCCTTGCTCTTTGGAAGATAATAAGAGAACTGAGCCACATTAATCAGCTTGGCCTAATCCTTCTGGTAGCACTCACAAAATGCCTAAGTATAATTCTAGCAAGTTGATGCGTTCGGTCTGCCCATCTCTTCTGTCATCCCTTGTCCTACCCTCCTTATGTGATGAGGGTTTGTCTACACCTTCTTTGGGATGGGATTTTTTGGATGCTGACTCTCCCCCCACCTTTCCCATTGGATGTCTTCGTAGGCTTTGAGGAGTCTTTTCTTTTGTACTTAAGTATAGACTCCGTTGCAGCTATGGCCAAAGCAACATCCTGCACACCACGACATTGCAACTCCTGCGTGACCCAACCTTGGAGGTCATCCATGAAGTTGAACAATAGATCTTCCTTGGTCATATTTGAAACGCCTAGCATGAGTATATCCCATCTGCATGAGCCTTTTGAGATTCTTCCTCGCCAAGAATGAGGCGTTTTTGGGATAGAATTGTTTCTTCAACTCTCTCTTGAAGCTATCCTAATCATCTATGGTGCACGTACCTCTTTAAATGTCCGCATGTCATCTACGCCACCGCAGAGTTGCGGTGTCTTTGAGGTAGAGAGTGGCAGTTCGTACCTTCATTTGCTAGTCCTTGAGCGAGATCGCTTTGAAATACCATTCCATGTGCCACAAGAAGTTGTTGACCTCTTTGGCATCTCATTGTCCATCGTAGGACTTAGGTTTCAGCACCTCCACCCTAGGCAGCTCCTTTAAGATAGTAGCTCCCCCAGCCATAGCCCTTTTACACAGTGTCAAGTTTGCTTGCACCTCGTCAATGCAAGCTTGGAAGTTCGCCATCATCTGCAACATTTGAACTTTGTAGGCATCAAACTCCCTTTGTGGTTGTGTTGTGGTGTTGCGAACAGTCTACAAGGCCGTGTCAAGCCCGTCCACTCAGCCAACGATCACCCCCAATTGGCCTTTTTGAGCTCTTCCCTGCGCTCTTCTAAAACATCAACCCTTTCTTGGGTATTGCCCATGGCTAGCTCCACATGAGCTAGTCGCGCTTCCATAGCGCCCAGAATGTCTAAGTTTTTGTCCTTACCCCTCTTGCTCCTTGTGTTAGTGTGGGCATCCCTTCCTCGATCATGCTCATTGGCATTTACTCCTTCCATCTTCTGCTCCTCTAAGCTTGACATGGTGACTATGCTGCACAAGCATCTCACTCGCAACCACACTCTGATACCAAATTGTTAAGGTCTTAATGTAACTAAGTTAACCGTGCCGGCACTTAGTCGCTCACAAGCCCTCTTGAAGTGCTAAGCTAGCCTAACTCCTCATGAAAAGAAAGAAAACACACAAGAGAACTTTGAAAGAAGAACTTCTATTGGAAATGATCTCTTACAAGTTGCTTGGTTGCTTGATTGCTTGATTGCAGAGTGCCTTGGCCAAATGAGGCCAGCCTTTTTTATAGGCACCAAGAGGTACAATGAATGGCTAAGATGTATACAAGTGTCTCCTATCCAACGGTTAGGAACATATTAGCATTGGGGTCTAAAACATTCACCTCCTTAGAGAATTCTAGAGAATGTTTATACAAGTGTGGAGAGTTCTATATTATGAGCCAACCCATCAACCCATCAACCCATATGTCAATCCATGGATCATGTAGGAGGAACGGGTCGCGGATCGTGACACCTAGCTCTTATGCTGGTACAAGCACACAGGCATTCAAACCCAATATTTCATTCCATTATCAAATCAGCAATCTAATTCGTCGAGAACATGCCCATATACACTGAAAAATAAAATAGACTCTTAATCTAAGACTCAATAGAAAATAAAATCCAAGCAAAATCCTAATGTAAGACGGAAGATAAAATCCTAGTAATCTCCTACTTAATATGGAAATAAATTTAACTAGGAAACTATTACTAAAACTCCAATCTTGTCAAAACTTCCCATTACAATTTAAAGTTTTAAACCCAAATAAGAAAAAATAATCAATATCCATATCTTTCTTCCCTTACAGGTTCGCAACTACATTAATTCTCCTTGGCCTGAAAAAAATCGTTCTTGAGCTTTGAAGAGTCAAGAAATAGTTTCACATTATGCAGATCCAACTTCAACCTATAATCAAATTTCTGCTGTTTAGGGAGTAGTGAAGGCGTAGCCATCAAGTTGTGAAACCATAGTTGTCAAGGCGTAGCCTAGGCCCCTAGGCACATTTGTAACGCCTTGGAAAATCAGGCGCCTTAGTTGCCTAGGCCCCCTGTTAGGCCTCCAACGCTTTGGTTTGTCTTGGCGCCTTGACAACTATGTGTGAAACTCGCTCTTCAAAGAATGACGATGGAATCACAAACTCTATCTTATCATCTGCATGAACAGTGTGCCAATGGAGTCCTCTACAAGTTCTTGCTGTCCTATTTCATTATGCCCAGGAATTTCTATAATTTCTTCTTGTGGAACGAGTATTAGTGTTGCCTTTTTTGATATAGAACGTACTTTGGCAATCAATCCACGAAGAATTACCATCTATCGCACGTAGGGAGGCTTGGGGGTGTAAACAGTTCCCATCATGATTGATAACACCGTCTTTCTTCCAACCAATTTTGATCAACTCTGATGATGTGCTTGAAAGAATCAAATACTTTACAATAAGCACCATCAAAGTATGAAGAAATCAGGAATTCAAGGAAGGTGCCATCTTTAGATTTCATGATGAACTGATTGGTCGTAGACAACATTTACATCATGGATTTCGATGACATGATGGAACTTATCGTGAGGTATTTGTTTCTCCCAAGCACATTTCGTAATTAGACGATAATGGTTGGAAGAGCAATATGGTGTAATTGACCGTGATGGAAGTTTTTGCTCCTTCAAAACCTCTCTAAAGTGCCAAGCAGTTAGGTTTCATGGGTTGGTTGTCGAAGCATATGCCCCAACCCAAAAGAATTATTAATTATCCCTAACAATCCAACTACTGGATGAATTGAAAGAGGATGAAATTGCTGAAATGGCCAACTCTATTGAGGCAGAACATCAAGAAACCGTCGAGGACTCCATGGGTACACTTTCTCAGAAAATTTTGTTCTTGAAGTTGAGAAAATGGAATTCGTGATCTCACTATCGTTCTTTGAGGAGAAAGCTCTGCGACTTGATGACGACATTCTTATTGTCTGTGAGTTTTTTTAGTTTTTATTATGGGTTGAAGCTGGATGTGCACCACGAAACTACTTCATTGGCTCTATAAGGGAGGAGTTTTTTTCAAGTCTCGGGAGAATTGATGCAGCAACAAATCTGTGAAGGAAAGAAGATATGGATTGAGATGTTTCCCTTAATTCTGGTAGTTTACGGGTAAAATGAATGTAGTCTTTATGTCACGGAGCTTGCTTTTCAAAGAACGATGGTGGAATCACAAACTTCATCTTGTTATGTGCATGAACAATGTGCCAGTGGAGTCCTCTACAAGTTCTTGTTGTCATGTCTCTGTGTACTCAAGAATTTCTTCATGTAGGAGTGTTGTTCCCTCTTTTGGTGTGGAACATACTTTAATAACTAATCCATGAAGAATTACCATCTGTCGCATGTGGGGAGGTTGAAGGTGCAATTTTTTTCATCATGGTGAATCACACCAATATCGCTCTTCCAATCAATACTCGCCCAACTCTGATGATGCGCTTGGGAGAATCAAGCACCTCACAATAAGCACCGTCAGAGTCGGAAGAAATCAAGAATTCAAGGAAGACATCATCTTCAAATTCTATGATGATCTGATTTGTTGTAGACAACATGTTCACAAAGAACCTTGATGATCTGATGGAGCATATTATGAGGTATTTGATTCTCCCAAGTGCATCATCAAGGTTGGACGACAATGGTTGGAAGAGCGATTTGGTGTAATCGATCGTGATAGAAATTTTTGCACCCTCAAGCCAAATGTGACAGACAGATAGGCTTCATGGGTTAGTTGTCAAAGCATATGCCCCAAGCTAAAAGAGTTACCCCCAACAATATGATGAATTGAAAGTGGACAAAATTGCTTAAATTTCCAAGACCATCGAGGTAGAACATCAAGAAATAATAGAAAACTCCATGGTTACATGCCGTCGCAGATGATTTTGTTGGTGCAGCTGAGAAAACAGAATTCCTGATCCAACCATCATTCTTTGACAGAAAGCTCTATGACTTAAGGATCACGTTCCTATTTATGAGTTCCTGGAATTTTATTATGGGTTGAAACTGGTTATCCAGCACACAAAGCTACTTCCTCAACTCTGCAAAACTCATGGACGAATTTTTTTAAGTTGGGGAGAATTGATGTTGTGCGAACCCACCAAGGAAAGGAGATGTGGTTGGGGTTTTTTTTCTCTCCTTTAGATACATAGGATATCTAGTAGTTTGTTTAGTTTTAATTTGAATTCAGCTTGCTTATTTTAGTATGGAATCAGAGAATTAGTTTTCATTTGGAGTTTTTTATTTTCTTCTTTAAATATGATTGTAATTGAATATGGAAGGAAATAGTGTTTGTGTGTGCCCGTGTGGCCAGTACCTGTGTGAGAACTGCTGCTCCTCTTTTCTCTCCTTCCTGATTCAATTCTTTCCTTCCCGGGAAGCTCTCTTTCAACCTTTTCTTTTTCTCTTGTCCTTGCTAAATTATTCTGCTTTTTTCTCTTCGTCCTTCCCTGCTCCTCGTTGCTCCTCTGCGACCAATGAAAATACCACTCCCCTTGTTCTTGATCTTCCTCATCTCTCTTATTTTCTTCTTCAAACTCAGAGGTTATCATCCTTACCCTAGGATATTCTAATCCTGGGTTATTGCTTCGAACCCTTCTCCTGTGAGCTGTTAACCCAAGCTTAATTTTCTGAACCTTCCCCATCACCTGGTAGCGCTTGCAGGATTTTTCTTGAGTTTTATGCTTTTTTTTTGAAGGCTGGTTATGTGGACTCATTAGGTCTTCAAATTTCAGGAACTCATCCCTGTCCAGCTTTATTGGAGTCCAAATAGGTGAAATTTCTCCTCACAACAAAACCTGTTTGCAGTCTCCTTATGTCTGTGAAATCCCAGGTATAACTGAATTTCTCCTTATGTCCTTCCATAAAGTTTATCTTATCCTTTTTTGTTTAAACTTCCAGAATTACCCTTGATTCTTAAAGTTAATTGCTGGTTCGTCCCATAGCCTTCTGCTTTATTCTTAAGGCCCTCGTTTGTCATGCAAATTACGATTCTGCACTGGGTTCTTTGCCTCTTACTGACAGATTCTGAATATCCATATAATTACAATTTTTTCATTCATTCTTTAACTCGATTTGCTTACCAATGGGTCATATGATCCCGAATTAGGGTTTTTGCAACCCGGGACCACATCAAATTGTCTCCGCCTCTTTTACCGACTGATTCACTCGGACCCTTTCATCTATGTTCCTCTTCAAATCATATATTGCTGATCTCTTGCTGTATGAAATTTTGGTGAAGCTCTGGTTGGTATGCTTCAATTTGTAGTGTATACATTCTCCTTGATGTCCAATTTGGCAACGAGGTGTATCAAAGAGGTGTATCTTTGATAGTTCCCCAAAAAAAAAAAAAAAAGTGGTTGTATTTTGATGACTGGGATTGCACCCTCTTTATTGCAAATAGCAACTGTAAATAGAACAACAAATTGAGTTTCATATTCGAGTTTGTTAAAAATATAATCTGTAATAGAACGGCAAATGAGTTTCATTTTCTAGCTGATCTCTGTCTCATTAAACAGGTAAGCTTCTGCATCCATTTTCTATTGTTTTAAATTTGAAGATGCATTAAATGAGTTTGAACTCCCTTACGGTGGATACTTTACCTTGTTTTCTGATTTGTTGCTTATGCATGTTATAATTTATTCTTTATCTTAAATTGCCTTGGTTCAGGGGTCTGCATGCACTAAGTTTGGGGCTTTGGGGCAATAAGTTGTCCCAAGTTGTCTAAAGGGTGCCATTCTGTCTGAGTGGGCTTACTTTCAATGTGAAGGTTTGATCTTGGGTGTTATGGGGTATAGATACTGACCTTGTTTTGATTATTGAAATTTCTGAATATTCTGGTTGTCGTAAAGGTGCAACTTGCGAAGGTTCTTGGGCGTTTTGATTTATTGGATTGGAACTTTAGACCTAGGTTTTGTTCACTACTTGGGGAATAAAATTGGATGTACCTCAATGCTGTTTGGAGATCATCCTACACAATCCAATGCATAAGGACTAAGGAATATGCCTAATCTACGTATTCAGTTTGTATTAATGCTTATGGATCTAAATTGAGGGACAATAACTTGTTAGTTTCTTGAGGTTTTGTTTTTGTATTTACTGGAGTTTCTTGGGGTTTGTCAATTCCTAGTGTGGGGTGGCGGGGAAGGTACTATAAGCTGCTGGCTTATGGGGAATCTCTCAAGCCTCACCAATCAGCTTACAGGGATCAGTATCATCAGTATAGGGGACCCACAAGGTTAGGGAGGATAGAGAGTTTTGTGAGGGCTTGGGAAATAATTCCTAATCACTGACTTGGGAATTTTTTTTTTCCCATTTTTATTTCACAATTCCTGGCTCTCAATATGGGCGTTATTTAGTCTTAAAGAGTGTATGTTGGTTTGCAGAATTTCTTCTTCAACGAGTCTTGGTAGTTTGGTATATGGATTCTATTAATGCCGTTTTTAGCTTCTTGGAGTTGAGATTTGTATATGTTAAGGTTCATTTCTAACAATTAAGACACTGTTTAATAACGTGCGGGCTTAAATTCTCACAGTTTCAGATAGTCTCCTGGCTTCATTAGAAATTAAGCTCCATGATGTTAGGTAGACTGAATTCCTATTGTTAGTGAGAATATTATTCATGGTGGTGATAAAAATTGCTTTCATGATTAATTCCTCCCATTTTGTCTGATGTAATTCTGGTGTATTCACATCGTCTCCTCCCAATGATTTTGGGAGGACATGGCAACCTATCTCGGATCACTGCCACATGGCTCTCGGGTGAATCTGAGACCCACGTCTGAGCCGACAACCCCTGTCGGCTCGGCTTGTCGGTTGGGTGTCGGCTCGGACGTAGGTCTCGGATTTACCGAGAGCCACGTGGTGGCCATCCAGGGCAGGTTGCCATGTCCTCCCAAAATCATTGGGAGGAGACGATGTGAATCCAATTCTGGTTATTCGTGGTGGTTTGGTTTCCTAGAATCCAAATGGGCACTGAGAAACTAATTTTACCAGGTAACAGCATTTCATTTTATTTAATCTTTGGTGATGGAAGGCATAAATTTTATGCCAGTGGTAATAGCAGCTCATTTTATGGCATCGTGATTTTTTGGTTGTGGTTTCGCTGTTTTGTGAGATAGTTGGGCCTTTTTAGTCTTGAATATTTCTTCTCCTCTTTCCTTTTCGTACGTGGGAGTATTGCAGTGAAATCCCCATTCCAAAATAGTGAGTCTATCTGGGTTGGTCTTTATGCCCTTCAACCCTCACGTGTTGGGTAATGTGTATTTTTTTCCCCTCTTTTTTCACTGGTGCTATTACCTCCTCACCCGTAGGTGGGTCCTTAAGGAGGAAGGATTAGTTACGTGGGTAGCAGATGAAGAGGTTATTCTAGCCTTGGAGGCGATATAGTAGATGGTACGCACAAAAGATCTCAGATCTTCATTGTTTGCTGATTTTATGGACTTGTAAATTGTAGATGTCCAAAAAATAATGAAAACAAGCTCTCTGCGTTGTGGGGGTAAGATTGTTTGCATTCTCTGCGTTGTGGGGGTAAGATTGTTTGCATTCTGCATTCTCTAGACCCTGTAGTGGTGGGAGGTTCGTGCATTGAGACGTTTTTAAGATGCCTCAAAAGTAGGTGGATGATTTCCCAAGGCCAACTCCTGCAAGGGACCCTGAAGACGATTGTTTGATGATGATGATGATGATATATATATATTGAGAAATAACCATTTGGCTGGATCTTGCATTTGAAGGTTAGCAAACCAAATATAAGATGGTCGAGTAGCGTGAGACCGATTATCCTGATTAGCATGAGGCCAAATATGGACTGATTAGTCGAATGGTATTAAACCAATTGTGGACCAGTAATTGACTGGATCGGAAATAAATGTGTCATGTCTAGCCTATGAAGACCGGTTACCTATACATGCTGATCATGATGTGAGATCTTAAATTGGTGTGAACTGATTATTGAGACCGACACCCTTACCTAAACAGGCTGTATTCATAATAAACCATTGTTAACTAACTTTGGAGATTAGTGGATAACCAATCAGCCAATCACACCTATGGGGAACAAATCTTGCAAGGAAGTTACTTGTGAGGAAACTGATTCCTTGATGTTTACAAGCCTAAGAAACGGCTTTTGGATTTTAACAACACTTGAGATTTACTTGGGTTCTTTTGGTATGGTTTATATTTATGTTTACGAATTATTTGTATAATCATCTATGAGAATAGATTATATAACTTATAAATAATGTTTGGTATAAAGTATCAGAATAATGATAACCGCCTTCTAACTTATTTCTAATTTTAGATTATATTATTTATTTTAAATATAAATAAATACTGTAAATCATACCAAACAATTATATATGTCATAATGTATTATATAATTAATTATAAAATACATACCAAAGAGAGATTTGATTGATGTTTTAGTGGTTGAAAAATCACCTTGAAAACTACAAAATGTCATTATTTCAACGAAACACTATTGTGTCTAAGGGTGCAACTTTTGCATCAGATCCGTTAACCGAAATCAGACCAAATCATTTACATCAGAACTGAGAGACCGTTTAGTAATCGGTTTGGTTCTGGTTTGGAATTTGACACAGTTTACTGAAATTAGATCTAATCGTTTAAACCATTGGGTTACATCGGCTAGACACAAATTAAACCGAATATAGTGTATACTGTTTATTTCGTAAAAGCTAAACTAATAAAATTTAATGTCATTCCCTATATTATTAATATATTAGTTCCAAGATTAAAGACGCCAACGCAAATTCCAACCCCAACCCCAATTAATATACTATTTTGCCAAGAAACCAACCCTAACCCCAATTAATATATTATTTTCTCAAGAAGGTAACCCTAACCCCAATTAATACACTATTTCCCGAGATCTAACCCCAATTCTCAAAGGCCTAAATCATAAAACCAAAACGATAAAACTGGAAAACACAATAGGCATTAACCATTACTCCATTAGGCATAACAACATTTCAATATTTTTTTAATTATGAAAAATCGATTAATAACCGATGCTTTAAACATTTTTCTAAACCGCAAACAAAATCGATTAATGAAAGACCGTTTAAAAATCGATACACCGAAACCGATTACTAATCAGTTTAGGTTTCAATTTTGACACAGTTAGTTAATCGGTTCGATTTGGTTTTATCCTCTTATACACCGCACCATACCATTAAACCGATTATAAACCTTTTAACCCCTTACCTATGTCACCCAGGGCAAAAGATTGTAATGATCTTCAGCAAATTTATAATAAACCTGCCATTGCTAAGATGTTTGCTTCTCACTTTAGAAATATTATGGATCCATTTGTTTTAAGTAGTTTATTCCCCCTCTTTTTCTATCGATCTGGTGGGATTTTATTAGGGATGAAGTGGTTAGATTGGTTGTAGATTTCATTAAGAATCAATCCCTACCTTTTGGTCTAAATCACATCTTCTGTGTGCACTTCTGACTTATTAGTCTTTGTAATATTGTCTACAAAATAATTGCTAAACTATTGGCAGTTTGTTCTCCCCTACCTTTTGGTCTAAATCCATTTTCAACTTCGAGTTATTAGGTTTTGGAAACTTCATTTTTCCACTTTTTTCATGTTTTCCTCGTTAGTGGTTTTTTCCCCTTTTTTTTTTTTTTTTTTTTTAATTTTTTTTTTAATTTTTGGTATTTTTAAAATTTTTATTAGTACAATAATCTGATTTGTTAACTCTACAAAAACAATGGGTCGTTGGCAAGGATTGGCCTAGGAGTGTGTCAGTGGGTTTGTTCAGACAGGTTTGGTTCGTTCCGTTCTTATATACCTCAGCCCGGTTATGGCCAAATAAAAAATTTTCGGTTTCAATCTAGTTTGCTCTTGGTTCAGGTTTCAGTTTACTATATGTACATGTAGTAATAAGTTGACTTAATGGGTTCTTTCAGGCCATTGTCGGGTTAGTTTGATTTAGATGTTGGTTTCTTACATATATTTAATAAAATATTGGCTAGTTCAGTTTTGGTTTGGCGTGGTTCAGTTTCAGTCATATTGATCCGATTTGGTTTGGGTTTATCAATTAATCTGATCAGGTTTCAATTATTTATCAGGTTCTAAAAACACAACTCAATTACTGTCCAATACGATTCGGTTTCAATTTGATCTGGATCAAATTGGACTGATTTGTTTTCGATGTAAGTCCAATTGACACCTCTAGATTGTCCAATCCCTGCAATCCGGATCCTCTCTGTCACTAGGTTGCCCAGTAAATGCATTCAACAGTGTCAAATACTCACTGAACTCTACAATCACTGAAGAGAATCCTAACCGATCCAATTCACCGGATCCGACGGATCCGGCATGGAACATTGCCTTATATAAACCTAATAAACCCGAAAAATTCTTACCAAAAAAAAAACCTGAAAAATAAAATAATATAAAATCTTTACGAATACACCATGAAAATAGAGTAATGCTAGTCTACCACACACGCACGCACTGCTAACTTTGCTGTTTTTAATTTTAATTTTTTGGTCAGACTCCACAACGTCTATAATTGGGGAGTGACTCCAGTTTTTGTTTTAGATAAGAGTGGTGGGCCAGGGACATAGATACGTCCAGCCAAATTCCTGGTGTGAAAGAGCAGCTGAGGATTGAATGTGGTTAATTACGAGGCACCGCATCATCTGATTCATACCTTGACGTGTACCCACCAAAAATCTTAGACGACGACCCACTACATGAAATGAACCCATGGCGAAATTATTACTAGTTTAACATTATCCAAACAGGTCATCATCATCCTTTTTAAACTTTGAAATGACAAAATCACCCTTTACATTTCGTCCCAAGTAAAAAAAAAATTAAAAGTAATGATTATTTTATTTTATAGGATACATGAATTACTATTCCAACTTTCAAAAAAAAAAAAAAATCCCTTTCTCGGCATCCAAACATAGGATTATATTTTTTAGAATTACATTACATTACATGTACCAGATAAGTTTGTTAAATAATGATGTGGGATGATTTATAATTTTTTAATAACAAAACTATTCCTTCAAATTTGTAAAATTATTTTTGTACTCCTATTTTTCCTTGTTCCACATGTCCGGGCTAAAGACCCTTATGGAGCCTGATTAACTGTAACAACCACCAACACCACCACCACCGCCGCCTACACCACCGCCCACCACCACCACCACCACCACCACAACCACCACCACCACCACCACAACCACCACCACCGCCACCGCCACCACCACCACCACCGTCGCCGCCACCTTTACCACCACCACCAACACCACCACCACCGCCGCCTCCACCACCACCACCAACACCACCGCCCACCACCACTACTACGATTATTTTTCTAGACTTTAATTGGAGGGATAGTGTGTTATCAAACATGTTTCTAATCCAAAGATGTTCTAAAATCCATTTCAGAATTGCGTTATCAAACAAGTTTCTATTCCAAAATAATCCTAAAATAGTTTGGAGTAGAATCCAAATTTGAACCAGAATCTAGAATCCAGAATCCAGAAACAGAAATTTTATCAAACGGGCCCTTAAAGTCCAGTTACAAAAGCAGGGGGTTGAAGGTGAATTACGTGATAAAAAGGATTTTGGGTTACCTAATGAAACAAAATCTAGGGCCAATTTAGGAATTCCCGATTTATCTTTTTGTGTTGCTTTTTTGGCTGGGATCTAAGATCATCGTTCATGGATGATGAACTTTGGGAACTGCAGTCTATAAGATGAACTGAACCAAAATCGGAAGAATCCATTGAATCGCAGAGGGAGGAGGAGAACTGGGCAAGTTTGTATAACTTTAGGATCTTCTGGGTTTGTTTCCAAATTTAAGAAGATTTTCCTATGAGAGGTTGAGAACTCTCTGTTTATTTGGATATTGTTGGTGGGAAAAACAGAGCAACCACTGTCATCAATGGCTACCAGAAGACCTTTACAGTATGTATTGAAGAGGGTTTGCAAGGGGAGGAGTTTCAGTGCTCTTCCTGAAAGGATCCCTTCCTCTTCTCAGGAACTCATCAATTTAGAATATGAATACAGCGCTCACAAGTTGGTCCTCTCTCTCTCTCTCTCTCTCCCTCGTTCAAATAATGCAGAGTTTCAATATAGCATATTATTTCAGTGTCTTATTGTCTAGCTTGCTGAGTCCTTTTTTTTTTCCTTTCGAGTTCTGCTTTAATCCTGTCGTTTAATTTTCTTTTTAAGATTAGTCTACGAACGTATCCATGCATGAATTCAGTCAGTACATGCATACAAGCAACACTTAATGTTTTGTTCCTCTTTTTATTTTATTGTTTCAGGAACTTAATCTTAGGTAAATGTTCTTAAGCATTTGTTCATTTTATTTAAATATTAATCGATTCTAATGTAAGAATCTTTTATAGTTTTGTGTTCAAAAGGAATTCAGGTGGAAAAGAAAAAGATCCTCCGCCATTTCAAATTTTTTTTCTTTTTTGAAATGTCATACCAAGATCATCTCTTCTGCTTCATTATCATTAACAGAATTTTACTCGCAAAAGTTTTTACTATAACTATCTGGAGGCCAATCCTTTTCTTTTTGGTAGATTGTCTGGCAACTGCTTAGGGCAAATGATGCATACAATCTTATGCAAAGTTTTAGGTCGGGTAAGGTGCTATCCCAGCATTTTGAGGATGTTAAGGGAAAATGAAAATGAAAATGAAGCCCCTGTTAGCAGTTTTGAATCTATAAATTGAATCATCAGTTGCTATAATTAATGTCTTTTTACCAAATTGATTTCCAGTGCAATTATCTGTAGAAGATTTAGCCCTAACATAAATGAGTTTGTAATAACCAAAGTAAAGTAATTTCCAACTGAGTTGCAGTCTGACTTGTCTGGGTGTAATAGGTGGAACTCAGATGGTTAGGACTTGGGATTACCCTGACAGCTATTCAAATGCTAACCTGTCTCCTAGCTTCATATAGTCTGTGCTCCTGGACTCTTAACGCCATGCGAACTAACAAGTTCCTGTGTGGCATTTGAGCAATACTATTCCTACTGAGTAGGACAAGATCTTGTCGTGCATTTTCATCACTGACCAGGTTCTTGAAGAGTTTGATATGAGTTTTTCATTTTATAATGTTTTTTTCTAGCTAATTAGTGATAGAGAATCATTTTTTACAACTTATAGATTAAAATGCCAGTTGAATGATTTCAACCATAGGACATTGGCGTGGAAAATTCATCTCATAGTCTAATCCTTATTAAGTTCATATGTTTACATTGCCAATTTAGAACCACAAATGCTCATCCTGTGAAAATTCTTATCATGGCTTGGACTGGGTCAAATTGTATAAATCCAAATTTAACATCCAAACAGGGCACAAGACACAGATATGGCATGAGACCTTTTCTAAGACCAAGGATTGTTAGGCTAGGTTTACAGAAGTTCCTTATAAGCCTCTAGACACACACAGAGCGATGCTGGCAGTTTAGACAACTTGCTGGTAATGGGAACAAACCTATGAGTGAACCTAGAACTGGGATTTCAGTTTTTAACTAGGAAACAGACTTGAAATTCAAAGAGAACAGTTCAATTCATTTCCATACTCCATATTTCATTCAAGTGTATATTACTGATTTGTAGAGGCCATGTCTGAGAAAACAGAGGTTTCTTTCTTATTGTGATTGGTGAAACAAGTATGGGTTGTGTCTCTTATGGTAGCCAATCAATTGCAATATGGATGCGTAATTCAGATATAGAAGGCCCCGTTTGATAACACTCCAGCGCCTTACTTCTTAGCTCCGGAGCTAATCCGGAGTAGAATGGTGATTGATAAACATGGTTCAAGTTTTGACTCCCATGGAGTGAACTGCTCCAAAAATGTCTATGAGAGCTAAAAAAACTAGAGCTAAAAAAACTTACTTCTCTTGCTCCGGAGCTATTACCACTACCGACTGCCATCACCACCACCACCCCTACCGCCACCACCCCCACCACCACCCACAGCCGCCGCCACCAGCACCACCCTCCACTCACCACCACTACCACCACCCTTCACCCACCACCACCGCTTCCGCCACCACCACCCCCCACCACTTACCACCGACGCCGCCACCACCACCCATCACCTACCACTACCGCCGCCACCACCTACTGCCACCACCGCCACCACCACCTACCACCACTGCCGCCACCCCCCGTCACCACCACCGCCACCACCACCTACCACCACCACCACCACCACCACCACCCCCCCCCAACCGCCACCAACACCACCACCACCAAACAGTATTCTGGAAGCATAATCTTTTGATTTTGGAGCAGTGTTATCAAACACTATTCTACTCCAGAAATCCTGACTCTGGAGAAGAAGTGGAAAACGACTCCGGACCAGAAGTAGCTCCATGAGAGCTGGAGTGTTATCAAACGGGGCCGAAGCAAACTAATTAAGGATGAAGAATAATGGAAAACCAAGGACAATCAGGTGCAATCAATCAGGCATATATAAGCAGAGGTCTAATGGGATCTAGCAAATAAAAATCAGACTAGTTTGAAAAAAAAGTTTTAGAACTTTGTAATTACTAATTAGAGGATACTTGATGAGGTTTTTACTATGCCTTATCCTTATCTCTGCAACAATATTTGGAATAGTAAAAACCTCAGGATCCTGAAGGTTTTTTCTATGCCTTATTCATACATATGACTCCTTATGATTATTTATTTTGATTGTGTGTTCCTTCAGATTGGAATCTGTTATTTATTTTGATTGTGTGTTCCTTCAGATTGGTATCTGTTATTTATTTTGATTGTGTGTTCCTTCAGATTAGTATCTGTGTCCTATTCTAAGTTAATCTGTTGGTATATGCAGTTACCATCCAATTCCTGTGGTATTTTCTCAAGCAAAGGGGTCATATGTATGGGATCCTGAAGGCCACAAATATCTGGATTTCCTCTCAGCATACTCTGCAGTCAACCAGGTCATTTTCTCTCAATACAAAATGAGCTTTTGATTTATGTGATAATTACATTGGTATCATATATTTAAGAATCAGCTTATTTTGTTCACTTTTGGGTAAAGTTAAATCAGTTTGGACAGGACCTACAAAAACATGCCTTATAATTCATAGAATACCTTGTTTCTTCATGAATTGGTTTGCATAAATCTTGTTTTGTGATTTTCCCCAAAATCTAGCTAGTCTTTTTTTTTTTTTTTTTTCACTATGAAGTTTGCATTGCCTATGATTGCACACAGAAACAACTCCAAGTTGTCAGGGAATTCCTTCCTCTTGCTTCCACCCAATTCTCTTTTGTTTTGAATGTGAAATATTCAACTCCAGAATAGGACAACTGAATTAGCAATTCTAGACCCAAACTGAATGTGCCTGATTGTTCCCTGGTTTGGCATGACATATCCAAATGATCAAGCTGGCCTTAGTTTCGGCAGCTTCCCTGAGTCGGTGGTTATTCAGACCCAACCCAGACCAATGCCACTCCCAACAAAATGTCCCCAGGCAATTGACAGAATCTTTTGTTTTCAAGAATGTCTACTTATGGCTGAAGTTAACAAACACATGCTGCTGACTCTTGTTTGTAATTATAACTGGATTTAAAGTTCAATTCTTGCTTCTGCAATGCAGGGACATTGTCATCCAAAGGTCATTAAGGCCTTGACTGAACAGGCAGAAAGGGTTACCCTGAGCTCTAGGGCCTTCTATAACGATAAATTCCCACTATTTGCAGAGAAGCTAAAAAGCATCTTTGGTTATGACATGGTGCTACCCATGAATACAGGAGCTGAAGGTGTAGAAACAGCTCTTAAGTTGGCAAGGAAATGGGGTTATGAAAAGAAAAAGATACCCAAGGATGAGGTATGATTCATCTAGTCAACCATGGAGTAACAAGCTTATATTCCTTTGGTTAACCTTGCTGGAATGAATACAATATGTGAAATAAATTGATGGATTGTGGCTGATGATGTCTCTCTGATAATCAGTCTGTGAATGAGAATAAATTTGGATATTTATGTCTTTGGTTGTTTCATATAAATAACTATTAGAATTTCTTGACATGAGTGATGAGTCCTGCAAGTTCCTTTCAAATTCAAGTGCTTGATAGTATTGCTTGGAAATAATCCTTGGTGAATATTAAGGTCATTGGTTTCTTTTGTATTGACCCTCTTTTTGTAACATTTGGAGCCCTTATTAGACATGTACATTAATTGAACTTCCTACTGATTTTATTGTATTTTTTTTTTTTTTGAACTGATAACTTTAATGCATAGAAAAATAGGAGGAGGTGTAACTTTATGAATGGGGTAAGGTATTTCAAGAAGGAAACGAAGAAAAATGTGAAATTTCAAAATCCATTATCTCTAGACATTCTAGATTGCCATTCCAAGTTAGCCTCCCAAGCTAACATTTTCCTATATGTATAATCTAGTGGGCCACCATGATGCTCTAGTTTTCCCTTACCTTGAAATGGTTAACTTAAATTCTATCGGGACTGGCACCCCGAAAAAAAATGCTATTGGGATTCCTGGATTAAGAAGAAACTTAAAATATTGGGAGTTTGAGGTTTCATCCTCTTGCCAGTTTTCTAGTGCATTTGGCTCAAAAGAACAGAAGGACCTTTTCCTTCAAGGATATGATGTAGCTGAAAGCTGATGGTATAGCGGTTTTTGGGTTTTTCCTCATAGAGATTAAGTTTGGTAATGGGTGAGATATTTCACGGAACCTTGTAAAATAAATAGTGGCCCTCTTTTTAGCTGGGTTTACACATTCTTCTGAATTAATATATGTTTTTCTTATTCCTATAATTTAGGTTGCATTCATTCATATAACTTTCTATTGATGAGTAAATTTTTAAGAAAAATCAAAAGAGTAGTCTCTAAATAATTGAAGGCTGAAATTTTATTAGGCAGTATGATGCTTAACTTAGATTTATTGCATAACTTAGTTTGCATACTTGAACTGCATTATCTATTTAGATATTTTCTTTATGGGACACAACTGATGGTTAATTGATAAAATCTTTAGTACCTTCCAACTGACCACCTTTATTCAAACTGAGACATGTTCAGGCTATTATTGTTTCATGTTGTCGCTGCTTCCATGGTCGTACCATTGGTGTGATTTCTATGAGCTGTGACAATGAAGCTACTCGTGGTTTTGGGCCAGCATTACCTGGCCACCTTAAAGTTGATTTCGGTGATACTGATATGCTTGAGAAAATCTTCAAAGGTATATAAATAGGAAATTATCCTGAATCATAGCTGCTTTTGTATCTTATTCATTTATTTGAAATTGATCCACTGTTGGAGAGACTACAGATGTGACTATCCAAAGAATAAACATGTTACACATGCTGGTACTCTCTATTTGGTACTCTAGAATCTTGTAGATCACATACACAAAATAATCATAATCAGTTCGTAGTGATCTTTTTATTTTTTCGCAGAAAGTATATGACAGTTTGAATAGTCATCGTCGTGCAATTTATTAAGTTGTTTATGAGATATCTTAGGAGTATACCGTTGGATGGTGGGTCCAGTTCCTTGCACATGATCCACCTATACAGCTTTCCCTGTGGTAAACAAATGTATAACTGGGAGAGCTGTAGTCATTCTCATAGCATTATAGTACTTCACCAAACTAATCATTTTCTTCTTTTCTGGAATGCAGAAAAAGGAGATCGGATTGCTGGATTTTTATTTGAACCCATTCAAGGAGAGGCTGGGGTATGTAATTATTGGGATAGGAACTTATTACAGGCTATTAGGATGATGCTCAAAACTTTATCCACCATTTCCCCCCTTTTGTAGCTCAATCCACTACAATTGATTTAGAACTGCCTAATTAATGTTTTGAATCCTTATTGTATAGTTGTGTACTTTTTCTTGAAGTTTGAGAAAATTCTGTTTTGTTAATTGGATCTTGGTGTTTTCTCCCTTATTCTTTAGGTTATAGTTCCACCAGATGGTTATCTAAAATCTGTGAGAGATCTATGCTCGAAATACAATGTTCTAATGATTGCCGACGAAATACAAACTGGCATAGCACGCACTGGAAAAATGCTGGCTTGTGACTGGGAAGATGTTCGACCTGATGTGGTGGTAAGCCATTTAATCTATTTATATGTCAACACCTTACAAATTGTTGCAGGAGCTCACACTTTTGGTTTTTTTATGTTGCTTCTATTACATTGGCATGGATATACATGTAAGCATCAGTCTGGTGTTTCTTTTAGAGGCTCATTAATTCTTAATTTTATTTTCTCTCTTTGGGTACTTCTTTGTTTATATTATTTTCTTTATACACTCTGCTTTTAGATTCTTGTTCTTTAGAGGTTAAGCTTTAAAGTGTGTGACAGTCATATGGAAGACATGCAAAGATTGTCTAGATTATTGAAGGACCCTAGCCCAAAAGATTGGATTAGCATTCGCATGATTTGATTTTTCTTTTTTCCCAGGTCCTTTCCCGTCAATTGTTCAGAATAATGTCCTTCCCAATTAGGCTGATTTTAGATTTTGATCAAGGAGATGATTGACCAATTGAATGGTGAAAATCCATTGCATGTGTTTCGAAAGAATGGCATCCTGGTTAGGGAAAGCTTGACTATGTAGCAACCATACACCAAACATCATGCATCTATTCCCAAGAGCTTCCTACCAATGCCTGTCTTATTAGATGTCTGAGGCAAATATATAGGGTTTTGGCAGTTTGAATGAGATTCCAAAATCAATCTTGCATTGTAGCTTGTCTTATATCTATACACTTATGGAATTATTGTTAGCTCCACTATGTCCCTTAAATTAAGTCATTTTAAGAAAGAAATAGTATGCTATAAAACACTGTATGTCCTGCGGATGGTTATGCAACCATGAACCTCAGCTGTCCTACATTCATTTTTTTGTGCATATATGTTCTGTCATGTCTGATCTCTACATTTCTTTTACTATACATGAATACCTAATTATGCCATCTTATTGAGAGCTCATTCTTTCTTTATGCTTTGATTTCCAATTACTTTATTGACATTATCTGATTAAGATCCTAGGAAAAGCAATTGGTGCTGGAGTCATACCTGTAAGTGCTGTGCTTGCAGACAAGGATATAATGCTGTGCATCAAGCCTGGAGAACATGGAAGGTTTGTTGGTTCTAAGGATATATATTCCCTGAAATCCCTTAATCTGTTGTTTCATTAAGTGCAAAAATTATGTTTATTCAGCACATTGGACTTGGAGCTTTAACCATGTCGAACATCACTACATTCAAGTATCTTAATATTCCGTACCTGAGTTGTATCTCAGCCATACCCATGTAGCACTGAATGCAATTGAGAACTTCAGGTTTTAGGCTCAAAACCAAGTGACAGAGAAACATGTTCTCCAAATCTTTATTGGTGGCTGCTGTTTAATCCTTATTTTGTTCTTTTTGTAATGGTGCAACTCAGATAGAGCTGGGTTGGCTGTTTGATGAATTTTGAATAAAACTGAGACTAAGGACCCAGCTCGATGCAGTTCAAATTTAAGCCTGAATTTTTCAAGAGCCAGCACAAGTTGCATTCTTATATTTTGGAGCTCAATCATGCTAAGTTGATGTGAAGGACAATCCACTCCAATTATTTGTCTCTTAGGACTGCTAAGTGAAGTACTAGTCATTGGCAGAATGGGATTTTAGAATAGGAGTTAATTGAAAATGAATTGAAGATCCAGCTTCCCAGAAAACGATAATATGTTTTTAGAACTTTAAGGTTTACTTTTTCAATTGCTATGGGTTCAATCCATTTAGAAACTCAATTTGGTAAGTCAGATTCCAGAATTGTAGATTCCTCAACCGATGGTGTTATACAATCAATATATTTTTCAGTTGCCTGTTTCACAGGATTTAGAGTCTCTTTTTCTATCTATCTCACAAACACATTCATATAATAATACATGCCTACATGCATATAGAGTATGTATATGTTGTATTTCTTGGTATCATTATTAGGTTTCGTGTTGTGTTAGATAATCTAGCCTCTGATTTGATTGTTTTCAGCACATTTGGTGGAAATCCTTTAGCGTGTGCGGTGGCCATTGCCTCACTAGATGTCGTCATTGAGGAGGAACTTGTTGAGCGGTATGAAATATCTCATATCCAGTGTTATCTTTCAATATAATTAAACCTAATGATCTGGATTCAAAAATTTCATCAGTATATCATAGTGCAAAAAGTGCCCTCTTTCATTTACACACCAATTTAAATGAAATATAGTTATTTCTGAAAGCATTAAAAGTGATTAATCCACAGTAGATTAATTTATATGGAGTTTCAGGTTCTGGTGATTTTTTTTATTAGGTAGTTTGTTAACCTTAGTTACAAGGGATAAAGGCATTTGGAAAAATAATTCTTTCTCAATTAAATTGATCAGATTTGGAGTGCTGGTTTTTATTTTCTGAATTGAAAAGAAGAAATGATTGTTTTTACTCGTCACTTTTATAGGGCTGCAAAGTTGGGGCAGGAATTTAGGCATCAGCTAGTGAAGGTTCAGCAACAATTTCCTCAGATAGTAAAAGAAGTTCGAGGGAAAGGTTTGCTCAATGCTGTGGAGCTCAATGGCAATGCTTTGCTCCCTGTTTCTGCTTATGATATCTGTCTCAAGCTGAAGGATAGAGGAATTCTTGCTAAGCCAACACATAACACTATAATTCGACTAACTCCACCACTCTCCATGAGGTAATAATAAATTCTTGATGAATATCCATCATCAAAAGTGTCCAAAGTTAGTTTTTATGACAGTAGATGTATGGAGACAGCACCTTGACGGTTGCTTTTCTTGACGACTGTACTTTGGCTTTTGGCTCCAATCATTTGCACACCTTTTGGATGTGATGGAAGGCCAAATTTGATACCGTTTGTGGCTTTACTGACCTGATATATTGGAATGCTGGTGGTTAAGTGTTCAACCATTTCTCTTTCCTCACCAGAGTTAATATAGTTCAGAGTCCTAGATGAAATATGGAAGAACACAAGGCTTCTGAACCACACTAACCAGAGCCCTGGAAATATATATACATGTCTTCATAACTATTACTTGCAGCTTATATCTTTCTGCATTAATTATTTGTTATGAGGGGCCTGCTCTACTTCCTGAGTAGTATTTATATGTTCTCAAAGATTCATGTAAATTTATGACAACTGATGACTAATATTACCTACTTTGAAAAAAATCTTGGACTGATACAGGTCCAAATTCTTCTTGCAACCTGATATTAATTATATTTGTTGACTATTGGAATAATTCCATCTTGAAACTGAATTTTTATTTTTATACTGGCCACACAAGATTTTTTTTGGGGATAATCTATTAGGATAGATGGCCTTGATACATTGGAGAATTAGAGTGGTCATTTTCAGTGGGATTTTATCTGTTTATTTACTTTCCTTGCATTAAAGTTCCATTTTGGTAACTCTAATGTCTTATATACTGTTTCACGTTTATACACTAGGAAAATAATGGTATTTATTTAGGAGGTCATAAAGATAATACTATGGAAACAGCCTCTTTGCAAAGCAGGGGTAAGGCTGCGTACATTAACCCCTCCTCAGACCCCTGCAGTGGCAGGAGCCTTGTGCATTGGGTATGCCCTTTTTATCGTAAAGATAATACTACTGCATACCCATGCAAATGGTGCAAATTAAGTCACCCAAGAATGACATTATAAGCTGCTTGCAATGGTCCAATGGTTCACATTCCTGGGAAGATCAGGAACATTCTGATGATCTATCCACAGTGGCTTCTAGAATATGATGTTTTGGCATCGTGATCAGGTTAATTTTTGGGATCAAATGGAATCCATCCACTAGGAAGGGCTTTAACATATGGATAGCTATACCACTAGTGGAAAAAGGTTTCTTAGTATTTTCTTGCATTGAAATTTATTGTTTCCTTCTTCTTCTTCCTTTGGTTTTTTTTCTTTTTTTTTTGGGAGGGGGGGGTTTCGTGATATAATGTGGCCCTTGATTTGGTTTTTCTGATTGCATGACTGTTTACAGTTCGGATGACCTCCAAGAAGCTTCAAGAGCACTTCATAAGGTTCTGGAGATTGAACTACCAAAGATGAAGCAGAAGAAGCCAGAAGCAGTTGCCCCCGCAGACTCTGAGGTTTGTGACCGATGTGGTCGAACTATGTAATGGCTTTTCAGATAAAGATATCTGAACTCGATGTGAATTTCTCTATGAGTCCTATATAGCTCCGCATAATCCTCCCACCCTCTCCAAGAAAAAGGAAATAAATTTTTTTTTTCCAGTTATAATCAGGACTGTACTTATAAATCTGCATCTTCCTTTGGAAATAAAGAAATATATTTATAAAAAAAAAAATAGCAAAGAATGTCTACAGATGAGCATATCTACGCATCTGAAACTTCCTGCATGATTCAAGGACTATCTCCTGAAAACATGTCTGTAGCAGCTACATGAAGTTGCTCAGGGACACCCATATTTTTTTTGTTTGATACATTCTGTCCAATAACTGGTTGAGAAACAAGCACCACTGGGACATGCATTTCCTATGGATGTAGGTTTTTGAAATTTAGACTTCTATGATAACATGAATATATTCATCAAAACTAATAAAAAGATAAAATAATTAAGATTTTAGTAAGAAACATATTTAGGGGCCGTTTTATGCATTTGCAACAAATCTGGAGAGATGGGTCGAGACATGGATTCAATCTCTTGGCATTAGAATTTTTACCATGGCTCCACTCCAGATGGAATCCTTATTGACAACTTCACATAACAGGTACATGGTGCATTACTATACTATCACTACACAGCATCCACCTTCATCAAGCATGGTAGGAATCTTGTATTGCACTGCCTGCAACAGATAAGACTATATATAAGCTACTCTTTGATTATTAGAACAATGATGCATTAAGCATGGATTAGGTTTGTTGGGGAGCATATATTGATGGAAGATCCTCTTGGTCTATGGGTACTTGTGCGAGTCTTTTTTGCTTTCAATGGGGGGATAATTTTCCTTCACCCACAGCTTGTAGAAGCTGCAACTTCTATGAGAAAGGAAAAATGAAAAAAAATGTAAAAGAATGAGAATTTGAGTCTGTAATTGTGAACAAGGTTTCACAACTGCCAATCAAACTCTTCATCTTGACCCTAATGAAAATGATCCTCCCAGCTCACGGCATTAGGGTAAACTCTGCCACATCAACCAAAACAAGCTCCTAAGCTTTATGAAAAATTCCATCAAATAACATGAGTGAATTAGCAACCTCCAAGGTGCTGTCCAAGTCATATAATCTGAAATATTAAAGGGTTTATATTTTGAAAACTATTACTTTCTTAAAAGTTGCGTTTGTTGAAAATCAATACAAAATGGGTATTCTACTTGTTACATTCAGCCTTGTAAGAGTCTTGGCAAACATCGGCTTGGTCAGATGGTTGGTAATTTGTTTGTTGAAGTAAGGTTAAAGAGGTCTCGAATTCAAGTCTCCTCTCTTGCATCTGTTCCCTTCTCCATTCCATTAGTGTAACTTAGAGTAGGACCCATCAAAATAAAAAGTCTTGTCACCATCAGATTTGCATCGGTCCCCAAATAAAATATCAAAACTACCTCCCTATATTTTGAGGTTCCCATAATGATTTCCTTTGATGCACCCATTGAGTTGTTATAAAGTTAAATGTAACAATCCTTGTTACATTTAGACTTACACATACAAAATTGTCTTCGTATTAGAAATTGAAAAAATGTTGTATTGAAATTCAAAACAAAAAATTAGTAACCAACATGCATTTCAAATTCAGGATACTGTCTTCTTAAAATAATGATGGCATCTTGATCATTGCTACTCTTGACACCTCCTAAGGTGTCAAATACTTGGGGACACTACTTTTTTGCCCTTGTAGTATAATATATTTAATTTTTTTTTAGTGAGGTTAATCTTTATCATTTCACATGACCATTCAAAAAGCGTATGAGAAAATGAAAACTATTGATAGTGATGTAATGATAAGTGACTTTAGAAAAATTTATGAAAAACTCATTTTACCCTTGACTTACAATTTTATGGGAATAAGATAAAAGGTATCTTCTTTTAAATTTTTTTTTTTTTTTAAGAAGACAAAAGGTAATTAATAAAGATTATTGTAGAAATGTTATTATATGCTTTAGAGGAGAGGGTTCTCCATGCCTCCAATGTAGGGGGAAATCTCCCATGCCAGAGAGAGAGAGAGAGAGAGAGAGAGAGAGAGAGAGAGAGAGAGAGAGAGAGAGAGAGAGAGAGAGAGAGAGAGAGAGAATGTCAAGGATGTGAGAAGGTGTGGGAATGGATCCCCACACCGATGGCATAGGATCTTTTTCCCCATGTTTTATTTAGCCCATCCAAAATATTTTTAGTGTTATCCCGAGCCCAACCCACCCTAGGCACATTTATAATCTACCAAAGGCCTGCAAGTAATTAATAGGCATATTCGGTGATTGACTCTGCATGATAACACTTTCTATTTCTAGGCTTTGTTTCTATTCCATAAACTGCTTTCGTTTGGCAATATATTGAAATTTCTATTCCCGGGTCAAAAAAGAAAAAGAAATGCATTTGTAAATGTGTAAAAAAAATATATTCCTAATCCAAAAATGAAAAAAAAAAAAAAAAGAGAAAAAAAACTCACATTTCCATCTTAAGTGACATTGGAGACAAACTGGATCAACTTGACAACCAATCCTTACTGCAACTTACTCGATTTAAAGAGGTCATGAGCAAGATTCTAAAATTCAAATATTGGACACGGTATCGATATTGGTATTGGTTATGTCCAAAAACTATTAATTGGATAAGGATCATGCTAGATTAAGCATGATCCTGATCAGATCTTCTATAGAAGGAAAGTTGGTTGGTGTGATTGATGCAAGTTAGGTAATTTGGTTGGTGGGTAGGTGATTGTGATAAGATCTCCTATAGAATGAAAGTTGGGTAGCTGATTTGGTTGGTGTACAAATTGTGTGGATTGTATTACTATCTATGGATAATTTCCCTTGTATTATTTTCTCTATTTAAAAAATAATAAATCTCCCCAAGATGCAAGAAGAACTTGGGGGATTCTTACCGTAGAGTAGGCATCTGTGGTAGAAGTCGAACCACGTAAATATTCTCTCTTCTTTCCTTTACGCATATTTTAACATGGTATCAGAGCAGATGCAGATCTGATCGTGGTGTTTTGGGCCCTTTGTTTGTTCTCCTTGTGGATTGCTACTTGCATATTCTGATAAGTTGTTATTTTCTCTTGTTACCTTTTTAAATCATTTATCATGGCTAGTTCCAGCACCGTTGATAATAGTAAAGCTAGTTCTGGTTCTCATGAGATAAACACTCATCTCACCTCTATCTTTCTCACTGGTCGCAATTACTTATCATAGTTTTTTACTGTAACTATTGCCCTTGGAGTCCATGCCAAGCTTGGTTATGTTAATGGTCAAATCAAGGCTCCACCTCTACGAATACCAAATTCTCTAATTGGGAAGCCAATGACAATATGGTCATGTCATGACTTTTTAACTTTATGGAACTATAAATATATGAAATATTTGCTTACTCAGAGATGTCTAAGATCCTTTGGGACTCCTTAAGGGACATGTATGGCCAAGTTGATAACTCCTCTCGAATCTTTGAGTTGCACCAAGAGATTGCTCATATTGAACAAACTCCCAGTCAACCCTTTATGGAATATCTCGATACATTAAAGAAAAGTGGGATGAGTTACGTTAGTACCGCCCTCTTGCTCAATCTGTTGATACTTACAGAGTAGGATCGTATTTTCCAATTGTTAGTAAATATTCGCCCTGAATATGAGGATTTTAAGCGTCAGATTCTTATGAGTGCTACTCTTCCCTCATTTACCAATGTCTGTGCGACTATTCAACAAGAGGAAATTCTTCGTTGCGTAATGAGCTCCAAACCTGTGATGAGCGAATCCATTGACAATTTTGCTCACTCAGCCAATGGTAACGTTGCTATTGAGGGAAACACCCATGGTACAGGTCGGTCTTCCTGTCGAGGGAGAGGAAAATGATGCAGTTCTCATGCACCCTTCTGTTGTGATCACTGTAATCGGGATGGTCATACCAATGACAAATGTTGATCTTTATATCCTCATTTGCCTCCTCCCAAAGATCAAGGATCAGACACACCTATTGCTGCTCAAGTTAATTCGTCCGCACCATAGTTCTCGATTGAACAACTTGCTGCCCAACTCCATCAACTTATGCAGCCACAAGGAACTCCCACTTCCACCACAGATTTTGTGACTTTCACATCTGGTAATGCCTCTCTTGCTTTGTCCGTTTCTGATAAAGATTCTTTTATCATAGATTCGGAGGCTACTGATCATATGTGTTGCTCATTGCATTTTTTATCTGATATTCGTCATGACAATGGTCACCGTCATTTTATTACCGTGGCTAATGGTGCGAAGGTTCCTATTGAAGGAATTAGCAAAATCAGCATTTTATCAACTACAGTTAATGTTTTATTTGTGCCTTCTCTATCTTCTAACCTATTATATGTTAGCAAGATTTCTAAAGACCTACATTACATTGTTATGTTGTTTCCCAACAAGGTCATGTTTCAGGAAAGGTTCACCAGAAAAACAATTGGTGAAGGTCAGTTCTTTTAAGGTGTTTACATTTTGGACTTTTCTCCGACGACATTAGTTGTTCAACAAAATCCGTCTAAGAACTCACAACTATGACACTGGCGAATGAGTCACCCATTAGATTATGTCCTCCATTCCCTTAATCCCTCATTGTCTCTTGATTCTAGTACTTGTGAGACATGTCATTATTCCAAGCAACATAGATTACCTTTCTCTACCCGTAATCATACTTCCACTGAATTGTTTGAATTAATTCATTTTGATGTTTGGGGCCCCATGCCGATTGACTCTCGGGACGATTTTAGATACTTTGTCACATTTATTGACGATAAATCTAGATCTGCTTGATTGTATTTATTACGCTCTAAAGGTGAAGTGTTACAAGTTTTTTAAGAATTTTGTTGCATGGTTAAAACTCAATTTGGTACTCCCATAAAATACTTAAGGACTAATAATGACACCGAATATATCAATACCTCTTTTGAGTCATTTCTTAAGGGTCTCGGAATTATGCACCAAGCATCTTGTGCTAGTACTCCTCAACAAAAAGGTGTTGTTGAGCGTAAAAATCTCCATCTCCTTAAAGTAACACGGTCGCCCCTTTTTCATGGGCATATTCCCAAGGTGTATTGGGCTGATGCAGTTCTCACCAGCTGTTACTTGATTAATCGTCTACCAAGTCAAACCTTACACGCCAAATCCCCTATGGAGGTTCTTTACGGTTGCTCCATTGATATTCCACACCTTCGTGTGTTTGGGTGTATTTGTTATTGTTCACTCTCAAACAGGTGGAAAGTTGGATCCTTGCGCCTACAAGTGCATTTTTTTGAGATAATCTTCTGTTAAAAAGAATATCTATGATCCTTTCGTTTAGAAACTGTACATTTCCCGTGATGTCTCCTTTACTGAATGTCACCTCTTCTTTCTTGTCAGGACCCAAATTTAGGGGGAGACTGATACTGACTATGGTGAATTTGCTCCTCCCATACCTCTTGTACATGGTGACAATGATGACAAGGGCGACAAGGACAAAAATGATGAATTTAATGATCATGGTCCTTGTCTTGTTGAAGCTGTTCCTATAGAAATAGAGTCAATTAAAGGAAGTCCCGATCCACCGATGCCACTAAGAAGATCTACTCAGGTGTCACAACTTTCCACCAGATTATGAGATTACTCTACCTATTACACTGTTGAATATCCAATTCAACAACATATCTGCTATGATAATGTTTCTTTTAAATTTTTAGCATTCTTGACAGCAGTTGATACTCACAGTGATCTAGTTAATTTTGCTGAGGCTAAGGTCTCTCCTGTATGGATCAAGCCATGAGTGATGAACTTTCAACTCTCGATAGAAACCACACTTAGGACATAGTGCGTCTACCCACTGGAAAGTGTCTTGTTGACTGCCAATGGGTATACAAGATCAAGTACAAAAGTGATGGATCTATTGAAAAACATAAGGTAAGACTTGTTGTCAAAGGTTATACACAAACATATGCAGTCAACTACAAGAAAACCTTTGCTCCGATCATGAAAATGAACACTGTGAGAGTGTTAATGTCAGTGGCAGTGAATTGTGGTTGGTATTTATTTCAAATGAATGTGAAAAATGCATTTTTGCAAGGAGACTAAGAAGAAGAAGTATACATGATCACTTCTCCCGATCATCCCTTAGAACATCAAGCTGGAGTCGTTCGTAAGCTCAACAAAGCCATTTATGGGCTTAAACAGTCTCCACGGGCATGGTATGGTAAGTTGAGTACTACTCTTATAAGTTTTGGCTTTCTTCGAAGTATGTCTGATTCCTCAATGTTTGTTAAAAGGAATATCAACATCATTATAGTTGTGTTAGTTTATGTTCATGATATTGTCATGACTGGTGATAATTTCTATGACATGGCGGCTCTCAAACAGTATTTGATTGAGAAATTCAACATCAAGGATCTAGAAAAATTACGGTACTTTCTCGGAATTGAAGTAACCACATCGACTAAGGGTTTGTTTATCTCTCAAAGAAAGTATACTTTGGATCTCTTAAAAGAGATCGACAAGCTGAGTGCCAAATCTGCCAATACCCCCATGGACTATAATAGTAAATTTCTCACTAATAGTACTCCATTACAAGACAGTAGCCGCTTCAGTGCTTAGTGGGAAGACTAATATACTTAACAATTGTCAAGCCTGACATCTCTTATGCAGTGAGTTATGTCAGTCAGTTTATGTAAGCACTTACTGAAGGATAAATGGTACTTATTGACAGCATCCCGCGCTATCTGAAATCTTCCCCAGGAAGAGTTATTTGGATGCGAAAACACAATCACATGAGAATTGTGGATTACACCAATTCCAACTGGGCTAGAAGTCCCTCAGATAGGAAATTTACTACTGGATTTTGCACCTTTGTAAGCAGTAATTTGTTCAAGTAGAAAAGTAAGAAACAACATGTTGTGCCTTTTTCTAGCACTGAAGCAGAATACAGGGCAATGGCTTCTACTACTAGCAGCTCGTTTGGCTTCAAGCTCTGTTCCTTGAATTGGATCTTGAGACTTCTGACCATCCGATGCAACTATATTGTTATAATCAGGCAGCCACTGTAAGACCCACACTCCAGGAACCCAATCTAAACCTTGTTTCATATCGTAACAGGTCTTCCAATCATCACTGGACCAGACGGGACGAGCGGATGACAACCAGGTGTGAAATCAGACCAATCGGACCAATTCAAGTATGAAAAACTTCATACCAGTCGATGGTCGACCGGTATGGCCTGCGCAGCATGGATCCGGAAACGGATCTCTGCGGGTCCCACTTTTCAAATTTCAAACCGAAGGACTTTCCTAATGTTAGGAGGCTTCCTAAACCTAACTCTAGCCTATATAAGGACCCTTAAACCTCCTAAAACCTCTTCCATTGATTCTCACAAACCCTAGAGAGGAGAAAGAGGCTGAAGAAGGAGAAGGAGCTAGGAAGGAGAGGGAAGAGCCGCCATTGTCGTTGGACGAAGAACACATTACCGCGAGTCAACGGTAAGTGCTTAAACCTTCCTCTACATTAAGTATTCTAGGATGGTTAGTTATGATTGGATCAATACCATGCAAAGCAGGTATTGATAAAAACCATGTTTGCCGTCAAACCCTAATCTAGTCGGTAAACCCTAGATTCAAGTTCTAAGTTGAAGATCATCGAGGCTAGGACTTGAATGGAGTTGGAAACAACTCTAACTCAATGCTCAGACCTAGGATGTGTTGGAGAAACCCTAAGATCAATAGAGGGTGACCGACGGAAGGCGAGAACCAAGGGTATGGTCTTTCGGAGACATACCGGTCGCACCCTATGTGACCGGTACTGCGACCGGTACCTCCCGGGGACTGGTCTGTGGGGACCGGTCGACCATATCGGTCACAGGTTTTCCCCACAGTGCTGCGATCGGTACCTGTGATCGGTCTACTCTGTAAAGAGTGTTTTTGACCAACGTAAACCCTAAGAGAACTATTCTAACTAAACCCTAATATCGTGTAGGACCTTGTGATACCACGTTTGGACCTTGTGATGCGGAGCGAACTATCAATCAAATGTCAGGTAAGGGAATCAAACCTAAACCCTAATAATTTAATAACAGTAAAACATTGTTAATAACTATGATTCTGTGGACTGATGTTTGTGCATACTCGCATGTCATCCTTTACTTTCAGTTATTATTATTGTTCATGCATACTCGCTATGCTAGGATGTGACTGTTAGGCATGTGATTATTTTTGTTGGTGTGTGGAATGGAAAGGACTGGAGGTCTGGGTTCATTCCTCACACTAGCACCTTTCGTATCATTCTGTCTTAGCATGCTTGGTGCGGATAGGGTATCAGGGGGAGAAAGTGGCACTGTGGTCTCCAGCCTGGCCACTAGACTCTAGCTCTATCTCTATGCCGTAGGGAGCTGTGCTGGGACAGGGCCTACTGTGATGACATATAGGATTGGTTAGTTGCGAGTCCAGTTTGCAAGCCCTCGCCAATAGGGACTTACGTATTGGTATGGGTAGAATATCAGGGGAGGTGTTGGCGGTGTTTGATCCGAACGCCGTAGCTCTATCTCTATTCCATGGTAGGGTGCATGTAGGATGACAGTGGTGTTTGATCCATTGGGCGGCTTCACACACTTGTGTATAGAGGTGCGGTGACCGCCAATCCTTTCTATAGCACATTACAAACTTAAAACCAGACCATGATGTGAATGTTACTCATGCATATGTTTGTTGCATTGTCTGATTGTCTTACTGAGCTAAGTTGTGAGCTCACCCTTGTGTATACACTATTTTTAGATGTTGATGTAGGTTATTCGGTGGAGGATTATGTAAATGCTCCAGTGTATGGAGGTGTGGCTGCTTTGGACATGCAAGCAGGAGAGGACGAGCATGACGCTTCATGCGAGTGCCCTTTCTGCGTGTACCTTTAGGATTTGATTTAATTTATTTTTATTATTTTCAGATGGAAATACAGTTGATGTAAATATATTTATTTATGTTTTGGGTATTTGAATAATTAGATATTTTATTTAAACATATTAATAGATCACTCAGTTCATTTAATTTAAGACTTCCGTTATATTTTATTATATTCTGATTGTGGTTATGTGCAATGGTTTGTATGAGTGGATACGGTCTTATTGAGATCCTGGTGTGAGCCGTTGGTTCAGTGACGGTTCACTCACACTTCTGGTTCAGTCGGAATTGGGGTGTGACTTATATTGCTTATAATCGTGTCTTCCATGAATGAACCAAACATAGAGGTGGATTGTCACTTTGTGCATGAAAAAGTCCACGATAACACCATTGAAACTCCTTATATCCAGAGTGAGGATCAACTCGTAGATGTGTTTACCAAAGCTCTACCTACAAAATTCTTTCACAATATGTTGATTAAGTTGACCTCCATTGATATCTTAGCCTCAACTTGAGGGGGAGTGTTAGCTGGATAAGGATCTTGCTATATTAAGCATGATTGTGATAAGATCTTCTATAGAAGGAAAGCTGGTTAGTGTGATTTATGCAAGCTAGGTAATTTGGTTGGTGGGTAGGTGATTGTGATAAGATCTCCTATAGAATGAAAGTTGGGTAGCTGATTTGGTTGGTGTACAAATTGTGTAGATTGTATTACTATCTATGGATAGTTCCCTTGTATTAATTCTTCTATTTAAAGGATAATAAGCCTCCCCAAGATGCAAGAAGAACTTAGGGGATTCTGACCGTAGAGTAGGCTTATGTGGTAAAAGTTCGAACCACGTAAATATTCTCTATTCTTTCCTTTACACATATTTTAACAAAAACCAATCCGGATTAGATCAAATTGGTGTACAGATCCGATACGAAGTTGACACGTGGTTTATACTATATATAATATTAAAAAGGGGATTGGATTGGGATCGGGATTGTTCAAGTCCAAACTTCAAAACTAATACAAATCGACTGATCCGATAACGATACCTTGAACCATGGCCATGAGTGATGAAAATAGGTCTTCCCATGCTAGAAAAATAAAATAAAATGATGGGTAGAGCTTGTCGCCTGTTGCGGTATCAACAGGAGGTTGTCCAGCAGTTTCTTGATCCCTGACAAGTGGCAGCTCTCTCATCTAGATGTTTGAGATGAAGTGACAGTAAGATAAGGAAGAAGCACCGCAACACACCCAGATCACCTTGAACAGAAGAAATGACAAAAACCAAGCTCTAAAGCAACACACCAAGACTACTCCACAACTTCAAAATGAGAGCATTATATTTTTCATTTTTATAAGTGTATGGTGACTATATCTATACCTTGAACCCTTTTGCCTTGCTACCACTAGTCTACCATCTTATCACTAATATAATTTGGTTACAATGTTGTCTTTGGTTTTTTCGTTTGAGGGCGAGGGTTTTTCTGCTATTGGCAAGATTTGAAGTTGGTTTTTTTGCTCTTGTTTCTTCCCTTCTCTGTGCCGGAAGTTTTCTATCTCTTTTGGATGGACAGAACGATTGTTCTATCATCTTTTACAAGTAGGATATTGAAAGAAGTTGATGTGAATGAGGGTATTACAATTGAAGGCCAGTTTCACCATGGATGCTCTGAGATTGAAAACGATGACTCTGTTGTCATTAACGAGAACCATGTCATAACAGCTCGTTTCAACTTAAGGCCTTATTTTTGGATACAATCTATTACTTTTGTGATATAACTAAGCTCTTATGGTCTTCTCTTACAAGACAAGATGGATAAGATACCAGAAGCCATGGATATAGTATATCCATTGTTGGATCCACCAGGATGGGATATATTTTTCCCATATGATGTCAGCTTTGAGGTCTTGTGGGATCATTCTCAAAGGCTGGCTGTTCAACAATAATTTTGGATACAACAAGTAGGCCTCTAGTTTTGTAAAATTCCATCTTAATATTTTATAGAGTAAGTGGGAGAATTATCCTTCTTGCTTTGGCTACAATCCGTAATCTTCAAAATTCCACTTCTAGTTTAGTTTCTGGGCTTCAATATTGTTCGTATAAATATTTGTTTATGTTGGAATCTTACGTCCACCATTCTCAATATTTATTTTTACCCACTATTTATTTATTTATTTATTTTTATTTTTTTCTGTTCCTTAATCTACAATGGCCTGGATAAGGCATTATTCTTTGGCTCTAACCTGAACATCCACCACCTTTTCCATGTTAATGTGTTTTATTGTTATTATAGTTTAATATGATTTATTTCGTACATCTTCATGCACCTCCAAGATTGAGCAATGGTGCAATCGGACCAAGTGACTGGATGTTGTAGATAATTGATGTTTAGATGAGAATTGACTTGATTGATGACTGCAGCAGTAAGTCGAACAAAGTAGTCGTACCAAGATGATTAGAACATAGGCTAAGTTGTACCACAATTGGCATGGTCTTAAAGTCAGTATTTGCCCCACAGGTGCAACCGGGTTGATGATGCAAGTCTGACTCCAAGATAAAACAACCTTGGCTTTCTGCAACAAACTTGCACTAGTTCGATACGCCCCTTAGAGAACTTCAGAGTTGTGTTTCAGATTAAAAAATAAAATACCCCAAACCCATATGCTATGAAGAGGGAGAGAAAAAGAGAGAGAATAATCCCCAATTTTGTACATAATCATTAGTTATTTCCAGGAGGATTCCTCCTCTTTTATTTAGTCCAAGACGTCTCTTGAAGGTTCCCCATTGTAGAGTGGTGTCCCTTAAAAATCAACGGTCTAGATCTGAACATTCACATCCTTTTATAAGGATGCAACCTTAGGAATAAATGTGTCCCTCTGCCCTAAGGACACATCAGATGCTATCTGAACATTTACACCCTTTCATAAGGATATAACCTTAGAAACAGATGTGTCCCTTTATCCTAGGGACACATCAGATGCTGACCTCGGTTGATGATCTTAGGCGTTGACTTTGTTGATGACTTCAGGCACTGACCTCCATGACTTACAGGTCATCTCCATGGTCCCTAAGTCTCCAAGTCATCAAGTCCCCAACTCTCCAAGTCATCAGGTCCCCAAGTCTCCAAGTCATCAGGTCTCCAAGTCTCTAAGTCATCAAATCCCCAAGTCTTTAAGTCATCAGGTTCTCAAGTCTCCAAGTCATCAGTCTCCAAGTCTCTAAGTCATTATGTCACACCCCAAATCTGATCCAACCAGAATGGTGTGAGTGAACCGTCATTGAACCAACGGTTCACACCAGGATCTCGAATAGGCCGTATCCACCCATACAAACCATCACACATAACCACAATCAGAGTATAAATATACAGCGAAAGACTTTAAATAGAATGAACTGAGTATCTATTGATAATTAAATAAGTATTCAATTATTCAAATCCAAACATAAAATAAATATCTTTTACATCCCTTTAATCCAAACGGATATAACTGAAACAAATAAATAAAAATCCATCACAGGTACACGCAGAAAGGGCACTCGCATGAAGCATCATGCTCGTCCTCCCCTGCTTGTACATCCAAAACAGCTACACCACCGTACGCCGGAGCGTTCACATAATCGTCCACAGTATAACCTGCATCCATATCTAAAACAAGATGTGCACAAAGGGTGAGCTCACAACACAGCTCAGTAAGACAATCCGACAGTTTCACAATATTATGCATGAGTAACAATCATTTTATGCTGTGGTCTGGTTTTAAGTTTGCAATGTGCTATAGAAAGGTTTGGTGGCCCCCGCACCTCTATACACGAGTGTGTGGCATCGCACAGTAGATCACACTACCACCAACCCACATGCACCCATCATGGAATAGAGATAGAGCTAAGGTATACCCGCACCTCCCCTGATACTCTACCCATACCAGTACCTAAGCCCCTACTGGCCAGGGCTCGCAAACTGGACTCGCAACTAACCAATCCTATATGTCAACAATGTATGCTCTATCCCAGCACAGCCGTCTACGGCATAGAGATAGAGCTAGAGCGTGCAGGCCGGGCCGGAGACCACAATACCTCACCTCCCCCTGATACCCTATCCGCAACTAACCCACTAGGATAGAAACAATACGCAGGTAGACCCTATCCCAACATAACTCTCTACGGCATAGAGATAGAGCTAAAGCATCGTGGACAAGCCAGCGTCGACTCGGAATCCACAGTACCACATAACAATGGCCGGGACAACATCAATATCGGAGACCATCGTACCACGACCTTCCCCTGATACCCCATCCGTACCAAGCATGTTAAGACTGAATACTACAAAAGGTGCTAGTGTGAAGAGCGATCCCAGGCCCATGCCCCACTCCACACACCAACGAAAACAACCACATGCCTAACAATCACATCCTATCAATGCATGAACAGTAATAATAGCTGAAAGTAAAGGATGGCATGTGAATATGCACAAACATCACATCATAGATATTCAATGATTAACAACGATTTACTGTCCATTAATTATTAGGTTTAGGTCAGATTTCCTTACCTGACGCTCGTTCAATAACTTGCTCCACGTCGCAAGATCCAAACGATAAGTCACAAAGTCCTACAATATTATTAGGGTTTCGTTAGAATATAATGTTTAGGGTTTCATGTTGGTCGGAAACCAACAGGGTTACAATATACCCTCACAGAGCTGACCGGTGGCATGTACCGGTCGCAGCTCTGTGGGAAAGACTGGCGACCGGTAAGGTCAGCCGGTCCCCACAGATAACCTCCCGAGAGGTAGCGGTTGCAACATACCGGTCGCACTATCTGCAATCGGTATAGTCGACCGTTATGTCTCCGGAAGACCATACATGGGTTCTTCGACTGCCGTCGATCATCCTCCATGGATTTTCAGGGTTTCTCCTATCCATTATAAGTCTAGGTTTTGAGTTAGAGTTATCCCCAACTCATTCAAGTCTCGTTTCGATGAATATCATCTCGAAACTCGAATCTAGGGTTTGACGGCAACTTAGGGTTTATTGGCCAATTTAGGGTTTTAGATCAATACCTACTTTGCATGGTATTGATCCACCCACACAACTAACATAGAATAAGAAGATGGATTCAAGCACTTACCGTTGACAGGCGTAGCGTGAGCTTCGTCAAACGGTAATGGCGGCACCTCCTTCTTCTTCCTAGCTCCTTCTCCTATCCAAGCTCTTTCTCTTCTCTAGGGTTTGTGAGAGACAATGGAAAGGATTTGAGGAGGCTTAAGGGTGTATTTATAGGCTAGAAATAGGGTTTAGTAACCCTACTAGGATTAGAAAACTTCTAGGATTCGAAATCAGGAAAGCGGGACCCACAGAGACCAATTTCCAGATTCCCGCACATAGCTGTACAGGCCATACCGGTCGACCGGTACCAAGACCGGTACCATCGACCGGTATACCTAAAATCAGATATAATTGGTCGACTTTGGTCCGATTTTGTACCTGTTTGTTATCCGCTTGCCCCGTCTGGCTCGGTGATGATCGAAAGACCTGTCACGACACAAAACCAAGGTTAGACCGGGTTTTCAGAGTGCGGGTCTTACACATTAAGTCTCCAACTCTCTAAGTCATCAGGTCCCCAAGTCTCCAAGTCATCCTTAAAGCCGACTTACACATAACGACTTGCAACATGACAACTTGCAATTATAACAACTTGCAATGACTTACAACTTACGACTTGCTGTATACGACTTGTAACTCTAACTTCACTTAATCCATCTTATAAGCAAGAAACCAAAGAAAAGATAAGGACAAAAAACAACAGAAAATAAAACACTGGATATGCCTTGGGTCTGTTGTTTTAACCTTGTTATCACGACATTACGAGCATAATTGAACACCAAGGTTTAAGGTGTAATAGCCTTTTAATGTCTATAATTTTACATTTCCTAATTCTCTATAGTAAACTTTTTTTTTTGCATGAGGATGTTGAGATTGATGGGTGGTAAAACTAACAAGGATGATTTAATAAATGATCATATTTGAGTTGATTTGGGCATAGCATTGATACATGATAAGTTATGAGAAAGTCATTCAAAATCATATGACCTTTTTTAACGGAGGCCTTTATATGTCCAAGTATGGAAGAGCGATTTGATTTTGATCGAATGATGTAAAAGAAGCTAGGGGCATTCCTAAAATGACTCTAGGTGAGGTGGTGAGGATAGAAATGTTAGTTTAAGCTTTGTTTTAGGTATGACCTCAAACAGAACTGATTGGAGGGTAATAATCCAATGCCTTAACTCTTTACATTTAAAAAAATTGACATGAGACCAACTATTTGATGGATGGCTAGCGCCTCGATCTACAAAAAGAAAGGCAAACTCATTCTCCTTGCCCTACTTTGATATGCCCACCATGATTGTGTCACACAGATATGTGATATGACTACTCCAACTATTGGACTGAGGTCATGATCTAGATTAGCTTTGTGTAAAGTTTCGACTCAAATTCAATCAAATCTTATCCCGTGTGTATCCAGGCATACATTTTGCATTCAAAGCACTATTGTTCACTCTTCTAGTCTTGCTTCTTCATAGTTCTTTTTAGTTGCATGACAAACTCTATTAGAAATGAAAATATGAAATGTCAATAGAAGGATTAGGGCTTACCTGTCTACAAAATTCTGCCCTTCAACTCAAGGTTTAAAAACATGGATACGACCACAAGATCAGCCTCCCCTACATTTAATATTTGAATTGAAATTGATCAGATTTAGCTCGAAATTAGTTGAAACCCAAGAAAATAGAATTTGGAAGAAGCAGCAAAGACTTCCACATATATGTGGGTTTTTTGGAGTTTTTTTTATTCAAGTCTTATAAATGAAGTTGCAAGAGATAAGTATAATTGATTTTTGCATTTTTTATTGACTAAAACAAAGGAAGGGGGGAGAAATCATGCATAATCCAACTCGGGGTTGCTTTTGATTTAATCGGACGGGGGGGAGAAATCATGCATAATCCAACTCAGGGTTGCTTTTGATTTAATCGGACGCTATCTTGGTTCTGATCCGATCCTTTCCTTTTGGTCCATAGGAGTTAAGAATTATGGTAGCAAGGAGGGTTGCTTAGGTATGGAAAGATCAAGGATTCTGTACATTGCACACTTTAAACATGTCCTTTATCAAGAACACCTACAATCTTATTATTTTTATTTTTAGGTAAATAGATGATTTATTAAATTTAGAAAAAATAATACAAACAAATTAGACCATCAAAAGACGAGAACAAAGACCAAAACAAACAAAACAAGGGAGGAAAACTCAAACACAACTAGGCCACCAAAGGCAGACCCCATATTACAAAGACATAGAGAGAACGTTGCCCGAGGGCTAGATGTAAGGGCCATACGAAGGTCCGAGAACAGATTGGAATCTCTTAAAATGATCACCAAATGGCATGCAATTGGGATGACATAAGAAATCTTTTCAAGACTGTAATTTCTTTCCTCTTTATGGTACAATGTTTCTTCCCTTTCAACATCTTGAAGATCAAAACGGCCTCCCCTTGTCAAAGTTGGGAACTTGGGAACCATTATTATCTCTAAGTGAAGCTTCTTATGTGGCCAATATTTTGGGTGGATCATAAGAGAAGTGTAGTTCCACAAAATAAATAAAAGGGTAAATTACATAGACACCCCCTCTACTGTTGTGAAATTAACAGAACTACCCTGCTTTTTCAAAAGTTACACAGAATACCCCTCTAACAATGCTATCATACAATCTCACCCCTACCGTTACTTTCAACTTAACGGCAGATGGTCAAAATTTTTTAAAGACAAAAATACCCTTTGTTCCTCTTTATTCTCCAACTACCGCCTGTATGTTCTTCTCCAACGATTTGGGGAGGTCTATAGATTTGGGAAATTGGGAGAAATTAACAGGGAGTTTACCAGTTTCAGGTATTATGCACGAGATGCCGTCTAAATCCGGATTGCAGCCCATTCTTCCCTTACAACCTTGAAATCCTTTGGTGGAGCCCTAACGACAGTAGCAACTTCGTCAAGAAAGAGATGCATTTGCTTTCACAGTTTCACCTTCATCTATTTGATTGAGGTCCACAGAGCAATTCCGTTACGACACACTAAATCAACAGCCAGTAGGGAACTTAGCTCAGAGCTCCTCGGAGCTCAAAAGAACGGTTTTCCCTAACCTCACAGCTCACGGTCCCATTCCATTTCGAACAAGTCACATGGATGCTAGCTAGGTAATAATTTGTTTTTCTGAGATTTAAATGGACGGTAAAGCTCACAGACTCTTTGAATCCTACAGACAGCTAACAACTAAGGTTCCAATCTACAGAATCATTCACCGGAACTTCGAATCATAATTTAATTAAAACAAAACTTGAATGCTTACCGATTATAATGAGATAGATGTCCAAGGTACCGAAGTTATTGATCATGATACAGATCTGAAACACAACTGATCCAACTCTCCCGAACGCCTCACTCATGACACCGACATATGTCGTCGAAACACCAGCATTTGTGAACCTCAGTAGGAAATCGACGGAGATACTGGAAAGGACAGCAATGATCAAGATAAGCGCGAACGCTGGAACGACGCCTAAGACCTTGAGAGTTGCAGGAATCGACATTATTCCAGCTCCGATAACGCTGTTCGACACGTTGAAAACTGCGCCTGCAATCGAAGCGCCGCCGCCGGTGGTGGAGCTTTTCTTCTCCAGAGACGGCAGCAGGAGCTCAGATAGGAGCGACTCGTTTATCTCTGGTTCTGTCATCTTTGGGATCCCTCAATCTGGAAGACGAAGAAGACTTAAGTTGCCAGTTCAGGGAGGACCGAAGGGTATTTTTGTCTTTAAAAAATTTTGACCATCTGCCGTTAAGTTGAAAGTGACGGTAGGGGTGAGATTGTATGATACCATTGTTAGAGGGTTATTCTGTGTAACTTTTCAAAAAACAAGATAGTTCTGTTAATTTCACAACAGTAGAGGGGTGTCTGTGTAATTTTCTCTAAATAAAATGGGGATTCAAAGAGCTATTTTTTCAATTAGTGCCTTAATGGAAGGGATTGACTTGCGTTCCAATAAAGGTCTTGGCTAGTTATAGGGAAGGGTATGACTGTAAATCCAAATCGTTCATGAAAAGTAAAACCATTTAAACTTTACTGGTAAACCAATTATTATTCGTTTTAGTTTTGGTTTTGTCTATTGTAAATGGTTTAATTTGATTATGAGTCGATACATTATTGTTTTTAAATCAATTAAAATTGTTAAATTCATTAAAAATCAAATTGATTAACAAAAATATTAATAAAAAAATGTTAAATCTCTCTCTCTCTCTCTCTCTCTCTCTCTCTCTCTCTCTCTCTCTCTCTCTCTCTCTCTCTCTCTCTCTCTCTCTCTCTCTGTGTTGAATGTTGTAAAATTGTTTGTTCCATGGCTACTTCGGAACAATCAACTCATTGGATTGATATCAATGAAGTGTTAAAATATAGAATGCGTATATTAGGAAGTTGAATGATGATACCTTTGGCCTCCTCTCCCATCTCTCCTCCTCCACCTCTTCTCTTTTCTCACCTTGGCCATAGGCCCAGCAACAATAGACCCGTCCATGGAGGTGGAGGCTGGGTAAAATGACAATAATGCTACGTGATGCTGGAGGTGGCAAATTGATTATTATATTGGTTTCGATTTAAAGGACATTGAATTGATTAATTATTGGTTCGATTTTGATTTTGATTTTGATAGGAATGAAATTGATTAAACGAAACTGAACCAATTAACACCTATACTTATAGTTACGTCTTGTGGTTGGGTCCCACCCTTTTATGGTTTTGGGCCGTTGAAGGCAGGGGCCAAAATATGATGTATCTTACGCAGCCAATGTGGGAGGAATCTCCCACTCTACTCCAATGATGTCCTTGGGACAATATCATTAACGTGGGACTCACAAGGTAAGGGGAGGAAAGAGAGAATGAAATAAATAATCCCAAATGAGATAGTGTAGTATTATGGCAGCTTTGGAAAAAATTTCTCATATTAAAAAAAAAAAAAAATTGAAATCCATCCTTGTCCTCACTTGGAAATACTTGTGTAACAAAGCTGGCTCCCCCATATTTTGTTTCACCAATGGTTTCAAAAAATTGCTGATACCATGTAATAGGCTAATAAATGGTGGTCAAATGGTTGAATTCATTTACTATCGTGTGAATAGCAAAATGATGAAATTTTTATATAAAACTTAATGAATGATTAATCCAAAATTGATATATAAAAATCTTATATCATTTCATTCAATGAAGCAAAAATATAAAACAATTTCCCACTCAATAAGGTAGGTAGCTCACCTACCTGACTTATATATCAAAGCGCATTTTTTGTACTAATATTTTTCCACCTTATTTATTGTCGTGAGGGAAATGTCAAGTGGCATGATTCAATCTGACTACTTTTTTTTTTTAACTTAACAATTTTAACAAATAAAAATGTATTTGAATCAAGGACTAAATTAAGTTTTATATATTAAAAGAATCTCAAGCAATACCACTCAATATTATGCCCCCACATCCCATCCCCATTCTCAAAAACAAACCAATAGTCCACATAGTGTGAGGTATGAAAGGGTGACTGATTTAGGTATCTTTCAAGGGTAAGAGAAAATAAGTAAAACATAATAAAAATAAATAAATAATAAAATAATGATGAATTTATAAGTTTATCTCTCTTTTGTACTTTACTCTCTTTTTTTCGCTTTTCTTGACATTCATACATTTGTCTCAGTTGCTTAACCAAATCCTATCGCTTATTGCATCCAAAAAAAACTATTACTTGCTTACACATACACACATGTGAAGTGTAAGCAACACTAAAAAGAAAGGTCAACCCACCCAACCAGTAACTGTCTCTATCTCTCTCTTCTCTCCTCTCTCCTCTCTCCTCTCTCTCTCTTGAAATCTAGTCAACGCACTCAATAGTTTTATTTTGGCTTTATTAGAAATTTTGCAGCCACATACCCATAGTTGACCTTTCATTGGTTAATCTAGGGGTGAGGAACCGAGACCATTGGCTAACATATTCCTAGATGGTAATCACCCCACACTCTTGGGAACAAATGGGATATGGGGCCTACCTCTAGAATGCGGTACTCATGACCCATTGATGACGTACGTGTGGGGTGGTTACCTTGTGGGGAGTGGATCCAGACTCGTCCTATTGAGTGTTGGAGTCTCTCTGTGGCTAAATAGTATAATATAATTCTTGGCTATAAATTAGCGCTTGCAAAGATATATTCCTCTCATTCTTGGTTAATTTGTTTTTTAGTGTCTCATAGAGAGAGAGAGAGAGAGAGAGAGAGAGAGAGAGAGAGAGAGAATGGATAGATCATCTCCCACCCATTCCCATCTAATGAGCATCAAGAAGGTTAGAGCAGCAATATGGCTTTTCCTCCTATTGATCTCTCTTGGGATTGTGTTCCTCTGGATCATGATGCCCACCAACACTTACAACACATGGATGATTGTAATTCAAGCAAATGTCGATTCAACGACATATTTCGGCCCACAAGGTTATACACATTCTCCATCATTACTCAGTGAACTATTAGTCTCCAACGGTTACTGACCAAGTTTGTTTAACTAATGGTACTCTTTTATTGTGTTGTATTTGTTGTTATAGGACATACAATCCTCATGTTCACATTCCCAGTCCTATTCATTGCTTCCTTGGGTAGTGTTTATCTCTATTTGGGAAAGAAATATAGTGCGAGGTATGTATCTTGTTTATGATTTTTGTGTTATATTTTCAACAAAACTCATTAACAAAATAATGATTGAATAAATGGCATACCCAATGGCATGAAACTCTGGGGTTTCTACATTCAAACCCATGACCACTAAGTCAAACAGAGTAACCTAATCGTTGTGCCAAAGCTAATTAATAAGGATTGAAAATGAGTGAATACAATGCTCATGTTGAATGATCTTAAACAGTGAGAGCAACTGTGGTCGGCGATTGGCATCATGGTCACGAACGGTACTAGTCAAAGGACCTCTAGGGATTGTTTCGTGGACAGAGCTAGCCTTTCTTGTCATGTTCATAGCTCTCTTGATCTGGTCCTTCTCCACATATGTGCACTTGGGTTTCGAGACGATCACACCACAATCAGCTTCAGAGCAAGGCTTGCAAGTGTATGAACAACTTATGACTATGTTTTTGTATTGCATTGTGATCTAACTAAGAATGGTTAATGAAAGTAGACCTGGTTTTGATTTATTTAATTTGGCAGGTGGGAAGATAAGTTGACCACTGTAGCTCTAAGCCTAGCCCTTGTTGGTAACTTATGTCTTGCATTTCTGTTCTTTCCGGTGATCCGAGGATCATCGGTGTTGTTGCCACTCTTCGGGATCACGTCAGAAGCAAGCATCAAGTATCATATATGGCTTGGACATACAGTCATGACCATCTTCACTGCTCATGGCCTTTGTTTCATCATCAAATGGGCTGCACTCAATCGTATGTGGGAGGTAATTACGAGTAGTTTATCCAGAGTCCAGTGTACGGTTAATCTTAAGTTTGAAAACCTAAAATTCTTTTATTATTTTGTTGTACATTGCCATGTAGATGCTAACATGGGATAAAGTAGGAGTAGCAAATGCAGCGGGAGAGTTGGCTTTGCTCTCTGGACTGGTCATGTGGGCAACAACCTTCCCTCGCATAAGGCGAAAGATGTTCGAACTCTTCTTTTATACCCATCACCTCTACATCCTCTTCATCTTCTTCTTCATATTACATGTTGGGATTATCTACGCTTGCATGATGTTACCGGGTTTCTACCTCTTCTTGGTTGATCGTTACTTGCGATTCTTACAATCTAGGCAACGTGTTCGCTTAATCTCCGCTCGTGTTTTACCTTGTGAAACAGTCGAATTGAATTTCTCCAAGAGCCCAGGTAAAGTTATGATCATTAAACTAGTTGTAGATTTTTTTTTCTTTTTCACATGCAATAATGATGATAGGAAAAGTATTTTTTATCTACTACCACCCTAAGAAATGCACAAATCTTAACCCCCTATTTATGGATTTCCATTACTGCCCTGCACCCTTGATTCTCTAGTTTTTGGACCACGATATTTATGCCGGCTTTATTCATTTAGCAGGGTTGAGTTATAGTCCGATGAGTATCATGTTCATCAACGTGCCTAGCATTTCAAAGCTACAATGGCATCCTTTCACCGTAACCTCCAACAGTAATATGGATCAGGATAAGCTAAGCGTGGTGGTGAAAAGTGAAGGAAGTTGGACCAAGAAACTTTACCAGATGCTTTCATGTCCCTCGCCTGTGAAACATCTTGAAGTCTCCATTGAAGGGCCCTATGGACCTGCATCTACTACTTTAATGAGGTTTGTTGTTATAGAATAGAAATATAAATGTTATTGAAGGATCGGCTATTTCCCGAGTTAACTCACTATGTTAGCATGGCATGCAGGCATGACATGCTGGTGATGGTATGTGGAGGAAGCGGCATTACACCATTCATCTCTATAATCAGAGAGCTCATCTTTAAAACCACATTAGGGTTCAAGTCTCCACGCGTTCTCCTTGTTTGTTCTTTCAAGAACTCTTCTAGTCTCACGATGCTAGACCTCCTCCTACCAATGTCAAGCACACTTTCTGACATTTCGTCATTGCAAATACAAATTGAAGCCTATGTAACAAGAGAAGAAGAACCCATATCAAACCACCAGGACCAACTCAAGACCCTTTGCTTTAAGCCCAACGTTACTGATGTGCCCATCTCTTCAATCCTTGGCCCAAACAGTTGGCTTTGGCTTGGATTGATAATCTCTTCTTCTTTCATTATTTTCCTTATCTTCTTGGGATTATTGACGAATTACTACATATACCCTATTGATCAAAATGACAACATCTATCCTTACTCCTCTAGATCTCTTTTGAATATGTTATTGCTATGTATTTGCATAGCTATAACAGGTAGTGTGTCTTTTCTTTGGAACAAGAAGCAAAGAGCCTTGGAAGTAAAGCAGATTCAGAATGAGGATGCACCGCCACCAAAGATGACTTCGCCATATTCATTGTCCTATAATGCCGATCGCGAATTGGAAAGCTTCCCTCACCAATCATTTGTTGATGCTACTAAGGTGCATTATGGAAAAAGACCTAACCTAAAGAGTAAGTTATCATTGAGCTTCTCAACAATAATTAATATACATATATTGTAGATGACTCTACTTACAAGCATGCAAGAACATGGATCAAAGTCATAAATTTATGAAAATGCAATGGCCTCTTCTTTGTAATAGTAGAGGCGTTAGTATCTTCATAACTTTTCACAATTTTCATTTATATAACATGATTTTTTTAGGTTGAAGTTTGACTTATGAGATAGGTAAGCTGTCCTCAAGGGGATTAAAACAAGTTTCTTGTACTTGTTTTATTCCAACCACCTTCAATTAATTAATAAATATTTGAGGCCTATCATATATCTTGAGGAGATGAGGCTTAGTTGAATTGAGTTGATTAATTCTATGTATAAGAAACTCAATGACTTTAAAGCACTAAAACGTTCACCCATATTCTCATTGCAGAGATATTACTTGAGTGTGAAGGATCAAATGTTGAAGTTATGGCTGCAGGCCCAAAGAAGTTAAGACAAGAGGTTGCAACAATCTGTGCATCTGGTCTTGAAGAGAACCTTCATTTTGAATCCATCAGCTTCACCTGGTAATATATGCGTTCGGGAAGGAGATTTGTTAATGCCTAGTTTTGTTTATCGGCATATAACACCTAATGGTTCATAAGAATTATGTGCTATATGTATGTTAATGAGTGTTTCACACATGTAAATTTTACTGTAATTTTATTTCCACTTTATTTTTTAATGTGATCTCTCTCTCTCTCTCTCTCTCTCTCTCTCTCTCTCTTTTATTTTTATTTTTAAATCTCAAATCGCAAGTCTTACTATTTCTCTTCCTAGGCTGAGCAGCTTAGCTTAAGATCAATTTTCATATTTTGTTTAATTACAACCTTGCTTTATATGATAGAAATAAGACCCAAAATTTAGCACATAACTAATCCAAGAGGTATATATATGTTAGTCGTTCACCAGATCAACCCTTCAACATCACTCTAAACGTTTACAAACTACTCATCTTTTTCCTTTGTGCATAAAAGTCCAATCCATTTTAGGCTAGTGGCTATGGTGACACCACCAGTTACGAATACTGAGTTAAGCAGACCTGGGCCTGGCCCATCTAGTCCAACCAAATTTAATAATTGAAAAAGGCACCCTAACAGATGCAAGGCAAGTATTGGTTTTTTTTTTTTTTTTTTATGCCTACACGTGTCTTAAATAGATGACAAGGGCGGTTGTTAAAAGCAAATACCAGTTTTAGTACTGTTAAAAATATGAAGAAGAGAATATCCTAATCCAACGTCATTTAAATGTGGTATAATAAAAGCACTTTTGGTCGCCTGCATATAAACCCTTCATTTCCACTCCTTAAAACCGCTAACTGTGCTTTACGTTTTCTTTAAATTCAGTTGCAGAACCAGCTATCTTTCACTTGTAGCCTGGGGTTTATCTCCTTTATCCTTAGTATGGTACGTTGTTCGGGAATATGGGTTTTCTGATGAATTACTGAAATGGTGAGATGTCATAGCGGCTCCTTTCGACCCTGAGCTAACGTTGACATGCAGTCACAGAGGGTCTTTCATTCTGCTTGGAATACCAGGTATGGGGTTCAGGTTAGTTTCTTCGATACTGACATGTTTATTTTTAAGTTCCAGCATGAACTCGACCTTCAGAATGTGGTTCGGGGTTCACCTTGGTTAGTGGGAGGGAACCTAATTATATTTGAGAAGTGGAATGACAATCGACAGTGGAGCTTTGAAATGTTTGATATTTGGTTTCAACTTTATGGAATCCCTTTCGAACTTCTCTCTGAAAGTCTAGTTCAAAGATTTGTATCCAAGGTTGGTACCGGGCCCTTTTATCAAATCAGTGGTGGAAGGTTTCGCTGGAGGTAAACCTGTAAGTTTTTTACGAGCTCCTGTCTCCATTAATGTGCAACTACCTTTGAGGAATAGTTTCAATATCAAAAGAAGGCTTCAGTCGGATTAGAGAAGGTCACTGTTAAAAATGAAAGATTACCTTTATTTTGTTATTGCTGCAGTAGGATTGGACATGATCAATCTCATTGTGTTATATTGTTTGATGATTGTAAAACTCACAAACAGGATCATGGATGTCCTTCTGTTATGCTATGCCTTCTTGCTCCTAAGAACAGATTTGATTCAGAATTGAAAGGTGTTATCCCTAACAGTCGACTCATTGAGAAAGCAAGGTTATTGTACTCTTCAAATCAATACTCACTGGAGACTTCTTGGGCGACTAGCTCTGCAAACTCATCTGGAGGACAGGGAAAGGAAGATGGAGAGTCACAGCATTCTCATCATAATGACCACTCTCAAAATAGATTTTCATTTCCCCAAGCAAGTATTAAAGTTCATCAGCCAAGTGGCAATACGCATGCTAATGAGGCCAATAGTGGACCAAACTTTTCAGATTCTCGAAGGAATGAAGGCCAATTTACAATAAATACCAGTGAAGCTGTTCCATTAACCAATGTGCAATTGCCCAACTCAACTTCAGCAGCCGAATTACTCAACAGCAAATGGCTATTTCAGAGTACATAATGAAGAATCCTGATATTGCATCAGTAATCTTAAATATCATCCCCAAGCTCTCAGAGATGTCCCTTCCCCAAGACACACAAGAGGTTATTTGTAGTAATCCAATATTAGATTTATATGTAGGCTTAATTAATTACATAAACTAGTTAATTCAGTGAGAGTCTAATTGATACGATAAAACAAGTTTGGTTTAGTTCGTTATATGATAGGAGATAGATTTGGTAACCCTAATTCTATTGTGGGAAGGGTTTTAAGGTTACAGCAGTATTTTATAAATACTAAGTTGGAGTCCCCACAGTCACAGCTAATCATTTCTCTTTGCACCCATTAGCAAGAGATATCTGGGATATCCTCTGGAGGCTGTGGAAGACTGTAACCGAAGGATTTCGATCAAAACTTGGAGCATCTGGGAGCTTATGGGAATCGATCTCTTCAAACAGGTATGTCTTTATTATTAATCAATTATGGCTTTCCCATTGTATTCTAGGGTTCATGTGTGGATTGGGATGGGTTTCGTTGAGACTCTAAATGCATAATATTCTAACAGTTGATATTAGAGCTAACTATACAGACCTAGGGTCAATGATGATTGATTGTAAAGACTTGTAGTGAATGGTTAAATCGAAAGAGATGAATTTCTAGAATTTGGATCTAACCTGTCGGAGGTTTTCCATCGAAGAAATTTTTTCGACTGGCAAAATAGGACATGCCATATACCGTTGGAAAGAAGACGACGACACGGAGCCGGCAACAAAAAAATTGCCGGTGTTGACCGCTGGACGCGCCCTTACTTACCGGCGGTAGCAGCAAGTGGATCTTACTCGCGGGGAGAAATTTATAAAATAAAAAAAAAAAGGTTTTGGGCGGCTTTGACCTAGTCATCGCTGGTTCAACTCAGAAACCCTAATGAGTTACGCCGTGACTCTGACCGAGTTAACTCGAAAAAGACAAATCATGTCGCACGTGCATGGCACACATGTGACACGTCCAGCAACCTTGTTAACTAATTAATCGGGTTGATCAACAGACCCAGAAGCCCGCCCCATTAACCTGCCCCAATAACCCATTTGGTCGATCCTAAAACCCGATCTAGGAACTCATATATTTTGACCCGAAATCCGAATGGACGGACCATTTAAACCGATGGTTGAACCATCGGTCTAGACCGCGGTTCAATTTGCATCAGACCGTTTGGTTCGGTCTGGACCAAAGTAATAGGTTTGAGCCGAACCAAGCCAATCCTGGGCAGATCGACCCAAGATGATGAACCGAATCGAACCGACCCTCACAGGGCTTCTTAAGGGCCTGTTTGGTTTTTACTTTTAATAATACGACATTAAACTATGATTTTGGGAGCTAAGAAGATCGGATTGACTTTCGATTTATTCCATTGTACTCCATTTTTTATGCTCTTCAATCTGGTATATATTTTAATACATTTAAATACAATAAAAAAATTTTTATCATGAAAAAATACCCTATGGGAACTCAATTTGCAGTGTCTTTGCTGATTTTTCTTGAAGTTATTGTACCAAATTGATTGTTGAGATATTGTGTATGGTTGTTTGAATGTTTAAATTTATAAAGTTATATTTTAAAATATTCATGGTTAAATATACATATCCCACATGAGCTGTAGGTTGGAATTTGTTCATATCATGGTAGAATTTGGTGTGACCATCAAAGTGGCAACCTGTTTCATTATGATGTGTTCAAATTCAAGGGTCTGTGTTTCTAAATGCTTCAGTTTGACGGTGTTCACCCAAAGGTGATATTGTCCAAGTTTATTCAAATTAGGGTTTATAGGTGTTGTGTAAGGATTTTAGTGTGACCACCAAAGTGGCAACATTGGTTCTGTCATAATATGCTCAAATCCAATATTTATATATTTGTAAGCTACAACAATGAAGTACAGTGCTCATCCAAAAGTGACACTGACATAAAGTCTCACTTTTATGGATGCAGCAAAGAGCGGCACTGTCTACCCAAAGGAGACGTTGTCAAAGAATATAAAGAATTCATGCACATAGTTGAAGAATTTTGGCTTTAGGAGTTTTACCCACCCAAAAGTGGTGAGATTTCTAAGAGTCATTAGCCCTACTCAGTTATTGCACAGCTATCGAGAGGACCAGTACACATATTATCCCAAAGGATGTGTGTGTAGGTCGATTGACTTTTCAAAGATATAAATTGGCTTGCACATGTTATGTATATATTCTTGCTAGCTAATTTTATTTGGTACTAATCGTAGACTTACAATTATTTACATTGTAATATAGTTGTAGACATATAATGGTTAAATACCTCAAGATGCTTGTCATTGGCAGTTAGTTTTATAAATTAGCATGAAATTGAAAACTAGTCTATGACTGTTTAACCTAGATCTACTCAACAGAAAATTATATTTTGATCTTTAGGGTGTCCAGTCCTTAAGATCAAGTAAAGCAATGTTCAGATGAGGAATATTGAAAAGGAATATTTCTAGTAAAATCCAAAGAAATGTTTGATATTTCAAAAGGAGCAGAGAGATGTTTTATTACTCAAGCCCATCAGTACCAGTTTTGATGGTAATGAAGTATGAGAAAGCATAAGGTAGAGCTATTAACTATTAATGATGAGCTCAAAGATAAGTAAACATATGTTGGTAATTCAATAGAACTTCTGTAGGTGATACTTTAGATTTTTACTTCTTCACAAAAACTGTATAGTCAGATCCTGGTGACCTATAGTATTCAAAAGATATAGTGAACCTAAAATGAAAGAACTAAAGATAGAAGTTCAAAGGAAAGAAAATATATGAATGCCAATGTCATACTGCATAAAACATATCTAGACAAAGATAAAGTGTGAAAGGGGTAGAGAAATCCACAGAAAGAAATATATTTTTCCATAGAATAGTCAGAAACTTTATGACAAAGAATTGAACATTAAGGAACTTCAAGATAACATGGATCTAAGTAGTATGAAATTCTTGTAGTGTAACTCAGAAGGGACATGTAAAGAAAGGTTGTAAAGCTGGACAAGCTTAAGTGAAAAGGAATAAGGATTATGAAACTTCTAAGCAAGAAGGTGCAGTACATTGGATACTTAAGCATTAATCATAGTCTGAACCCGTAAAAGTACCAAAACCTTTAATTAATTCTTCTTAGATTATCTGTCTTTAGAAGTTAAACTGTATATTATTATCTTTCGCCCTGGCCATAAGGGTTTAGGATTATTGTCCAAAGAAAGATTGTAAAGAATAATATTTTGGATCCCCCTTCCAAAGTTCATAACATGTATATATGTGAGAATTAATTAAAAGAGAAGATGGCAAGATTAAAGTGAATGAAAATTATTTACAAAAAGGATTTATTGGACTTGGTGGACATCGAGATTTCATCTAGGACTTCTTGTCAGAGTTTACTCTATAGGTGTTTTTTCAAATAATGAAAATTAAGATAGAAATTTTTTTATTAAAGGAATTAAAATTATTAGATTTTAATGTGATAGTTTTGTATTAGGGGAAACCATGTGATACTGATCTATTTTCAGATAAATTTGAGCAAGTATTTGTAAAAGCCTGAGAATGTATTTGATCTTGTAGGAAAAGAGTTGATATTGCAGCCTATATTATTAATAGAATGCATAGTTACTCAGTTTTAGTTTAAGTTATCTTCTTTGAGTTTATGGAGCTAACATGGCTTCATAACACTCGTGGAAGAGTGATTATTTTAAAAATTGAATTGTCATCTTATGGGATGTCAAAATAGATCCGAAGGATACAACAAGATTCTTAAGTTTAATGAAACCACATGAAAATGGCTGTAGAACAACTAGTTGAGATAACAAAAATATTACCAGAGTATAATGAAATGATTATAGAAATATTCATTAAGATCGATGTTTCAGTCATAGTAGCAGAGCCAGATTAGGCAATGAGGATATATACTAGACCATGTAGATTTGTGACTTCATCCAATCACATGTTGTATTTCAAAATAGATATTTTGGTATTGAACAAGATGAAGATCTCAATGGTTTTGAGTAAGTTGTCAGTAATGAAATTACTCTTGAATAGTTAATGGTCATAAAAGATGTATTGTTATCTATGAACAATAAGGAGACTTGAGATTTTGTGCATTATCGATGAGCGGTGTACTCATAGGCTCAAAATGGGTATACAAGAAAATATATGATTTTAGTGGGAGAATTGATTGCTACAAAGTAAGACTTGTAGCAAAGTAAAATCACACAAAGAAAAGAAAAAGTATTCAAATCTTTGAGGTCTTAGTTGTGCATTTTGTTTTGGAGTTGCATCAGATAGAAGTAAAGATCATTTTGATCAAAGAAAATCTGGAAGAAGATGTTTATATGCTTTAATTACAAGATTTTGTGGTAAAGGTAAAGAAGATATATTTTGTAGACTTGTAAAGTCAATCTATTGATTAAATAGGTATCCAGGTAATGGTATCTGAAGTTTGATAGGGTTGTATCTTCTTTCAACTTGGTTGAGATTATCATTGATAATTATGTACATCTAGAGGTCAGTGGGAGCGGACTCATTTTCTAGTTATATGTGTTGATGGTTACACACTAACCTACAATGACATGATATGACATGGTTTACTGGTTGAAACCATAATTTTAATATCTAATAACTTCTAGATGTAGAATGTGTGAGTAAGTAACTTTGTACATAATATTGAGTTTACTCGTAACAGAAAAAAATAAAATTCTAGATTTATCTCAAAGTGAAAACGTTGTTCTTGTTTTCGAACTGTTTAGTATGCATGCATAACCATTAAGTTGTGGATGCTTAAATCAGTAAAGGAGACAAATTGACAGTATTGTATACAAGGAATGATATTGAGTGTGAGCATCTACATTGCAGTAGGGAGCTTGATATATGCTCAAGGTTGTAATCATTTTTATATAGTCTTTTCATTGAGTGTTATGGAATAATTTCAGTTGGATGCTAGTATAGCTTACTGGACAATGAAAAAAAAGAATGGTCATGCGGTATATGCAGAAGACCAAGGATTGCATGTTCATTTATGAAAGTAGTGACACTCTAGGCTATTTTGATGTAATTTTAATGTTTGCATTGGTGATAGAAAATCAACCTCAAGGTTCATTGTTATGGTAGTAGGGTTTGGAACTCTATGTGAAAAAAACAAATAAGGTATCTGGTGTAAGAGTTTCTTTTCTGATTTGGAGGTTGTAGACTCTATTTCTAGACTATTGAGATATGTTGTGACAACGGTTTAGCTATGTTCTTCTCAAAGAATAATAAGAAATCTAGTATTTCACAGTATAATAAAGATCGAATCTCTTCAGGTAAGGAAAATGTAAAAAGATTTTATATCATTGTAGATTCTCTGATGAAGATTTTATTAGTGGGAGTCTTCAAGGGATGATATGTCCAATTAGAAATGGTTGAAAACAATCAATATTTATCAAAGGCTTAAGTAGCCAAAGATCTGAGAATTAGTGGGAATCTCTAGATATGCTTAATCAGTAGGAGACTCTTTATGTTTATGCTTGTGTTTTACAGTGCTGATTGTATTTGATTATATTGCTCATGGTGTGATGGGTATAGTTTTGTAATCATGGTTTTGTTTACATTAGCATTTGCAATATTACTGTTTTGCATACATAGTTATGTGTTTGACATGTCAAAGATAAACAAGGTTGTATTTAATCAAAGATAAATTAGGCAGTATTTAGCCAGACACTAGGCAGTATTTAGCCAAAGAACGAATAAGGTAGTATTCAATCAGATATATAAGGTATTATTCAATCATACAAACAATGATGGTAAGTCCAAGTATGGTATTAATCCAAGCTAAAGGCAGTTTGCTATGAGAGGATAATATCAAAGAATAAAGGCGGTGTCTAGCCAAGGTATGGTATTATATTTTTGAATTATTTAAATACCATGTTTTATTATCCATAAAGGTTTTGAGGCATTTTGATTAAGGTTATTGAACTCGCATAAGAGTTTACTTACATGCATTATCTCAAGCAATTCATGTATTGAGTAGACCTCTATTGTAGCTGACAGAAGGTTGTACACTGTATATTGAGGTGTATTATCCATTGTTGCTCTCATTGGGAAGCTTGATGGATGTTTCAAAGTTAGTGACGATTTAGTGCGTTGGATTTCGTGGCCACACTGGTTGACGGTGGTTTTATAATTAATATAACCCAAGTAGGAGATTGTTAGATTTATATGTGGGCTTAATTAATTACCTAAACTAGTTAATTCAATGGGAGTCTGATTGACATGTCAACCTTCCCCAATGGGTTTACAACTCTCCTTAGGTTTTAGTATGAGAAAAAGAAATCAAATGGAAAGGGGAAGTTGAAGGGGAAGAAGAGTTGTAGGTGAAGAGGTTAAGAGAGGCAGAGAAGATGGAGTGCAGAGACCTTAAGGATTCTTGGGATTGAGCTCGTCTCCTATTGCTACTATTCAACTTTTTGTCTCAGTGTTTCTACATCTCAAAATCCTTATATTACACTCTCATTTAAGACTGTTGGATTTGTTGAGTGCCATTTGTAGTGAATCAAGCGGAGCTGGACAGCCTCCTCCTCCCCCCCCTCTCTCTATCTTTTCTTTTTGTTTTTTGGGTAAGAACAGCCTCCCCTTGATACCACAACAAGAGACAAGCTCCATCTTAGAACGATGGTGACCTTCTAAACTATTACGAGATGAAGCCACGTGGTAAACAAGACATAAATTCCATAGATTTGTTCCTCACTTATACTTTACTTTCCTCCTCATATCGTTTTACTTTTCTCTCCCTCTTGTTGGATGACCTTTCCTTTTATAATAGTTTACTTTAATTGTTTTTATGTTTGTTGTAGTCGAAAAATCAGTAGTCACCCTGGGAGCAAGTCGGACCTGTGGACAAGGAGAAAAAGCAAGAGAGGCCAGGTTTTTAAACCTTTAGACCACTCCGATGCCAAAGTTCGTACTCTGAGTACAAGCAGATAAGGAGCTCAGTATGAGAATCTGAACTTCGAGTTAGTGGGGGCTGTAGGGCTACAGAGAGAGTTTGAGGGTAAAAAGTTGGATCCTTTTATCTTCAGAATCTGGTCTACTTAGATAAGAGGGCAATGGGTGGTGCAAAGTTGGATTTTCCATTGAGTAGATTTACTCGTCCGTCGGTCACAAGATGTGTCATCAGTTACACCCACATGAGGTTATCGATCCTTTGGATTTTCCTGTGTCGACCATTACCATTTAATTCACTACATGATCAGTTGTGCAGGCTAAGTATGGATAAGGCTTGAGAGATGAGCAAGCAGACCGTTACGATGGTCCCAGATATGCGGAGCTCGGATGCTAACAAGGCCAAGCTTTGAGGTGAATAGGGCCCATGTGGTATTTAGAAGAGCAGGCAACTAATAAGTGGCTCGGGTTTTAGGGATAGGTGATTTTAAAGAGTCCTCACCACATGAGCGATCCGAGGTGACTCTCGGTTCCCGACTTGCTCCTCACCAAGGTTGGGAGGAAGGTCTTCTTCCGATTGGTGGGGTATATAATGCCCATAACAATGTTTCTTCAGGATAACTTAAAATCAGGGAAGTTGAAGAAAGGATAAACGATCCATATGGAACTCTCTCGATCTAGGCTAGTAGTTTAGGGTTCGCTTCCATAGGTACAAAGACGACATCAATACTAGAAATTCATCAACCAACCCTCTTCCCTATCAAGTTTCTTGCTAGTACTGCTGCTTCAACTTTACCACCCCATGTAACTTAACAGAATTTTGTTCTTCATTTATTCTCATTGTTAGGACCTAATACTATTTTTTTTTTTTTTGGTAGAATCTGAAACTTTTCATTAAATAAACAGGGAGAAGTCATAGCATCGATACAACAAAGATCAATCAACCATGGGGTGGATATAGGCCAATTCACTACCCTTGAATTAGTGACAGCTCTCTTGGCCAGGGTGTGGGCTACAACATTATTCCCTCTAGGAATAAAAGAAAAAGTGAAAGTACCCCCCAACAAGAATTAAAACTTTGATATCCAGTACAATATCTACCACATAAGCATCACCCTTCATAACTTTTCTGTTGATAAGATGAACAACCTCCTGACAATCAGATTCTAGCTAAAGATGACAAATACTTAAATGAAGAGTTGCCCTCAATCCATTACGTATAGCCATAGGTTCACCCACTGCTATCGAGAGGAAAGAAGAGCTTTCAGATCTTGCCAAAGTAGGAGTAGAAGATTCATCCCGTATCACAGTACCCTGACCCCCAATATTGTCCTTAAAGAAAGAAGCATCAACATTCATTTTAAACCACCAACAAGTGGCTTATGCCAAACCGCTACTTCCTTGTCCAAATTCAAATCTTTGTATATGTGAACAGCTGCACAGTTGCTCCCAGAAACTCAAAAAAGGCTCCTTCGGCTTTTTAGCTAACTTCAAGAAGAGAGCTTGCATTCTGATTAAAATAGAAGTCGTTTCGTGCTTTCCATAAGTTCCAATAGAGAAAAGCAGCCATGGAAAATATTTGCTTCTTTTGCTTAACAGTAGGAGCCAGTATAAATAAAACAGTCTTCACCATTGATGTAAAACAAGGCCATCTTCATGTGGAACAACAAATGACATAGAATTATAGAGCCAAGCAGCCCTAGCAAAAGGACATGTCAAGAGAATGTGATCTATCGTTTCCACAATATTTCCACATCGCTTATACATGACATTAACCGAAACATTCCTGTGTGAGAAAACTCTACAATCTGGTACTCCACCTGCACAACTTTTCTATAAGAAATGTCTAATTTTAGGTAGAGTTTGGCAGCTCCATATACTCCTCCAAACCAAGCTTGGAACCTCCTGCCAACATTTTTGCTTCGAAGAGGTAGGCTTCAATAAGAAATCAGCTTCCCTTTGGTTTGCCAACATATGATATACAGGTTTGACTATTAAGTTGCCATCCTTGGTAAACTTCCACAAAATCTTATCATCTTCTGGATACCATCGAAGAGGAATCTTCAATATAGCTTCAATATCAACAAGCTGAAACAATAAACAGAGTAAATTATATTTCCAAGAATGAGTTGAAGGATCAATGAGTTCTGAAACAAAAGTGAAAGAAACCGAAGGTGGTTTAATGGAAATAATCTTGTTGCCCTATAATGTTGGTATCTAGTAGTCTTCCCAAATCCTTATTTGAGATCTCATCCCAACTTTCCAAATTAACCCTTTCATAATGATATCCCTGCCCTCCATAATTCCCCTCCAAGCCCAAGATGGATCACACCCCACCTTTGCATTAAGGAAATTAGAATAAGGGTAATAAATAGCTTTTAAAAACTTTACCCATTTAGCATTAGGATTTATAAGGACTCTCCATGCTAGTTTCACCAGCAAGGCTTGATTTTGTAACCACGGATCCAGCCCTCAACCTCAAACCTCCTCTTTGTTTAAACAAACATAATCTCTCCCATGAGATCTAATGAATGGATTGATCCCTACCACCATCATTCCAATAAAAGGAGGCCGTTGCTTGTTTTATAGTAGTAAGAAATTGTTTTTGGCAATTTAAAGTGTGAACAAATAAAGTTTAACATTGGCAAGGCAATTGATTTGAGAAGGATTTCCGTACCAGCCTTAGAAAGTAAGTCGGCTTTCCATCCTTGCACCTTGGAGATTGTTCTTTCCAGTTGATCTTTGAAAAGAATTTTTTTTGAATACCAAAGTCTATTGACAATCCCAAGTACTTTAGAGGCCCTTGACCAAATTGAATCTTTAGAACTTTTGAAAACCATCTTCTAAATCTGATTGGAGTATTTGGAGAAAAAGTCAAAGAAGGTTTCTTAAGGTTGACCTTTGCCCTGAAGCTCTACAATACAATTCCAGACAGCTTTTTAAAGTTAAGACTTTATTCAACTTAACTGGAGAGAACAATAAATAATCATCCATGAACAGTAAGTGTCTGAGTGATGATGTTCTGTTTTTAATATGAATACCCTTTATAACTCCTTGAGCCTGCTTCAAATTAATAATAGATGATAATGGATACACACACAAGATAAATAATGGGGGAGAAAGAGGATCTCCTTGACGCAGTCCTCTCGTGGAAGTGAAAGAACTACGTTCGGCCCCATTAATAATAAGGGTGTAACACATAGTTGAAATACATTTCATCACTACCTCCAACCATCTCTGTACAAAACCCAACTTTTGGAGAACAGAAGCAATAAAAGACCACTTTAATCTGTCATATGCTTTCTCCATATCTAGCTTCAAAGCAAGAAAGAAAGATTTAGTCTTCCTCCTCCTCCTAATGTAGTTAAAAGCTTCATGAGTCATTAATATATTATCCAAAATCATTCTTTTATGAATGAATGTCGACTGATCTCAGTCTATTAACCATAATCTTGGATATGACCCTCATGCAAACATTACACAAACTAATAGGTCTAAATTGATCAAGAGTTTCTGGTTATTTAATGAAAAATAAAAGTATTATTAAGTGTAGTAGGGAGATACCTAGTTGAGAAGAAATCACTAACAAACCTGATCAGATCGACCTTTGTATTCTCCTAGAAGGCTTGGAAGAACAAGGAAGGGAAGCCATCCAGCCCTAGGAATTTTTGGGGTGCAAAGCTGAAAGTGGCCAATTTGATTTCCTATTTGGTTGGTATGGATAACAACAACTCATTCATCTCCAAGGTGACTACAGGTTGGGTAGCATTCAAAACTTCATCAATATCAGACTGAGCAACTCCCATAGTAGTGAAAGCCCATGAAAAGTGCTCATGAAAAGCTCTGTATATCTCGGTTTCATCAGTAGACCACTCTCCTAATCTCAGTCAAAGTTGTAAGATTCTATTTCTATTCCTATGATGTATTGTAGTTGCAAAGAATTAACCTGTATTCGCATCACCGTGTTGAAGCCAATCAATTCTTGCTTTCTGTTTCCAAAGGATTTCTTCTTGAACAAGCTCTTCCTCCAACTTTGCCAAAATTTCATTTAATTTCCTCCATTTGATTGAACTCCATACTCTCTTTAGACTAAATATATTGCAGTTGTTCTTATAGTTCAGAATATTCAATTAAACCTTTCCAAAGACCACCTTGTTCCACTACCTGAATGAGGATTGGCCAACTTAATCTGCTACTTGTCCTTGCATAAGTTGCCTCCAACTCCTTTCAACAACGTTTATGCAGTCCTCATGGCGTAACCACATGGCTTCAAAGCGGAATGGATGCCTCCCATAACAAAGCCCTTCCTTTGTATCAAGAACCACTGGGTTGTGATCAGATCTGAAACAGGGGTAGATAAAACTGCGACAGAATTGAAGAACAAGCTCCAAGCAACATTAACAAAAACCTGATCGAGCTTAATCCATATGTTTGCCAAACAATGTGCTTGTTGTTCCATGTGTATTTTGGCCCTTTGGAATGAAGTTCCAATAGCTGGCAGTCATCAATAATCTTCCCGAAATCTTGGCAATCCCAAACATTCCCACCCTTACCTTCAGACTTTTCCTTCCAGGACAAATAAGAATTAAAATTGCCCAGAACTACCCATTTTCTTGACCTCTGTAAACTTAGATTCTTCAAATGACACCACACTTCAGGTTTCTTGGCTTTGATTGGATCACCGTAAACACAGGAAAGAAAGAAATGTAAATTTTGAGATAGAGTTACCTTCAAATCAATGATTCGGTCAGTCACCGAAAGTATCTCAATCTGTATAGTATCAAGCCATAGAATAGCCAAACCACCAGCAATATTTCTCGGATCGATAACAAATAAATGTTTGAAGGTGGTTTGCCTAAACGGATACTACACCTTCCCTTTCTTCATCTTGGTCTCCATTAGAATAAAATATCCGATTTCTCAGTGTGTAGGTGATTAAATTAGGCCCGAATTGTCGAGGAATTCCCCAAACCTCGACAATTCCAACTCAGGATTCTCATGACCGCCCGTGGAGCTGATTTTCCCCAGCCACCATGGGTCCGCATGGTAAAAAATAGCTCGAATCATCCACTTTCATGCACCTCAGTTAGATTAGGTCGAGCCTTCTTCACTAATGGGGAAGCACTGTTAGGTTTGATGTCTTGTATTCTGTGGGGGTCCACACAGTTATAAGGATAGTACTTGTATTAGAGTTTGGGTCTATTACATGTACGGGGGTAAACTTGTAATTGTGGGAGATTAGAATTCCTAGGTTTCCTTATAAATTGTCTCTGTATAGGAAAACCTAGGTAACCCTAGGTGAGGCTAGAAGGCTGACAGATGAGATAAGCCTGTCAGGTAGAGAATTTTATAGACTGCTCTTGGAATTGAAGGAAGTCGATATTTTCTCTGGTGGACGTAGGCATCGCATGATGGGGTGCTGAACCACGTTAATTCTTCGTGTGTTTTTCTTCTTGTTTGCTCTCTCCCAATCCTAACAAGTGGTATCAGAGTTAAGTTCTGTAGGTCGATCACAGATCTTGTAATAGGAGGGAGGTACGTGGTATGAAAAAGAAGAAGAAGAAAAAAAAACATGTGTAGGGTTCGTTCATCCCTACAATGGTTGATGTTGTTAAATGTTCTATTTCTGCCTTGGGTTGGAAACCTAAGGTGATTGGGGGATCGTCATGGGAGAGTGCTCCGGTGGTCGGGGAATTATTGATGGAGGAGCAGTCTACGATGGTTTTCTCAGCTAGCAGGTTAGTTCAACACGGGGTCTGCAGATCAGACCGGGAATGGTTTTGGGGGAAGGAGAAGATACCCTGGTTGCATATCCCAGGTTGCGATATGGTTTGGTAAGTGTTCTTGGTGCTCCATTGAAAGCAGGGGTTTCATCACGGGAAGGTGCAGAAAGTCGGTCGGAGACAGGGGAACTTCTATCGGCGATGGTTTTTGCGGCTGTGATATCGTCGGTTATTGCAGGTGGTCTGCAAAAAGATCGAGGATCGGATTATGGTTTGCGATCCAAGTTTTCTGTAACTCTTGTTGTTGTGATGCTGGATCTCACACAGGGCGGGGTGTTGGCTGAAGGTGCGGTGACTCAGTCTATGACCACCGGAAATGTTGTAAACCAACTACTGCAGCAGCAATATTTGCCGGGAACTGGTGTGAACTCGGTGAATGAATCTGCAGGCCAGCACGCCTACGGTGCTTGCGACAGAATGGATAAAAAAAAAAAAACCAACCAGGGGGGATCAATGTTTGCACCGATACATACGATATCGCATGTGGGTGCTGAACGAAAAAAAAAGGGGGGGGGACAGAGAAAGGGGTGGAAAGAAATGTAATCATTACACTTTTTTATATGGTTTTTTTTAAAGTTTTTTAGTTTTTCCACCATCTAATTTTGGGAGAAAAAATAAAGGTAAGTTTTTTTTATTCATGATTGGAATTTATGGATTAAAAAAAATGCCGTCAAGAAGAGACGGATGCGAATCTCAAGTTGAGAAGATATTTCTTCCGTCATCGCATGTACTAGTAGGGATCATAGAGTCGAGACTTGTAGAGTTCAACTCAGGTGCAGACGGCGATGGATCTCGACGTGCTTTGCGGAGAGTGCAAAGGAATGAGTGATTCAGGTTAATGATGTTACAAAGGTTCGGGTTTTGGTGTTCTTGGAGCTGCAATGGACAACGCGCGAACAGCATGGAAAGGTCAGCCACGATAAAGATGTGGTTAGTGATAGTGGAGCGGATGGTTAGCGACGGTTGGGAGATCCTAATAGGATTGATGGGACGGTGGTAGCTGTTTGTGGACCTGGTCGGATTGGGTAATGTTGGATCTAACAACGAGATTGAGGCCCGATACAGTGTGCATCATGGCCAGTTGATGTTGCATCATGGGACAAAGAAGTACTGTTGGGACAAGGAGTTAGATCTCTGGGTCTGCATTGGAGGTGCAGAGGTAAAAGGCTCGGGTTTCAGGTGCAACTAGAGTTGCAGGAGGACTATGAGTGATGGTGATCTTTTTGGTGATGATGCAGCAGTGTGAGAAATGGAGTCACTTCACATCGTACGGTGGTGAACTGTCTATGCCGGTTTGGGTGTAGCTGTTTGGTAGAGATAGGTTTATAGAATCAACATCAACGGATTTTCTTTAAGGTGGTTTGCAAAATCCAAGCCAAGTGGAGATTTGTTGGGTTTGGTCTCTTGTATTCTGTGGGATCCACACAGTTATAAGAGTAATACTTGTATTAGGGTTTGGGTCTATCACATGTACGGGGGTAAACTTGTAATTATGGGGGATTAGGATTTCAAGGTTTCTCTATAAATTGTCTCTGTATAAAAAAAATCTAGGTAAGACTAAAGGTTGACAAATGAGATAAGCTTGTTAGGTAGAGAATTTTGTAGACTGTTCTTAGAATTGAAGGAAGTCGATATTTTCTCTAGTGGACGTAGGTATCCCATAATGGGGGTGCTGAACCACGTTAATTCTTCGTGTGTTTTTCTTCTTGTTTGCGCTCTCCCAATCATAACAAGCATCTGTTCATCGATGTTTAAACCGTTGAGTAGCCTGAAGTTGGACAGTTTCAATTCCAATGTGCTGTGGGAGAGAGATCTCTGAAGAGGTCTAACCTATTGAACAGATGAAGAACCCATTCGTTTGAAATCAGTGTGAACAACATCCGACTGACCACCGGCAATGGTTGACAAGCATGCATGGTAAAGTGGTGCTTGCATGCATCAAAGAAATCCTTACAGCGATCCTTCTCATGATCCAACCGACCACACAAAGAACAAAATATTGGTAATCGTTCATATCTTAGAAGAACCACCCGATGATCAGCATCAGACTTTCTTTTGATGTTAAAGGAGAGTCCCAATGTAAACGACGATGGTAGCCAAATAATTCTAGCACGTAAATAACATACCTTTCTTCTAAAGACTGTACCATCTATAAGCATGATGGATGTAGTCGAACCAACTTAATTTTCCCTCCATCTTAGGTACCATACCTTCAGTTAACAAATCTGAAGGAATCCCATGAAACTGGATCCATACCAATGATCTAACATGCTGTTAAGTTGATGAACCAGGTTTTCCAGATCTCGTCAACATGCTCTCAAGTTGATGAACAAACAGAACTACACATCAGGGGAAAAAAAAAAGAAAAAAAAGAAACAGATGCAGACAAAGAAGATGGAAAGAAGGTCAGAGAAATAACCAGGAACACACCGAAGAGGACTGTTTCATCAACTAGGCACCATCACCATTTACACACTGTTAAAAAAAGTGTTTCATCAACTAGACCAAATACTAATTGGAATCAATAGAATGGTGGATTGCGATCCTTCCCCTGGAATCTCTCAGCTTGTAAGGCATTTTCATGAGAGAGATCTCATTGTCAAAGCTCTACCCTAGGCTTGTCCAGAGAAAGAAGATGATGATGGTTAAATGTGGATGTTCTCTTCTTCTTTTTTTCTTCTTTTTTTATTCTTTGTTGTTCTCTTAAGGAACAGAAAAGCTTGTTTTTTCCTTTTTTTTTTCCTCCATTCTTTCTCTTCTTGCCCATCGATTACGGTAACAAACATATTTCTATTCTTTATTTTTTGTTCCAAGGGAACAAAAGAATAAGAATATAGATTTTTTTTTTTTTTTTTGGTATAAAGAATATAGATTAACATGCCTTATCCTTTTGATAATAACATTTCGTACTCATCCCCCCAGGGATAAAGGCAAATGAGTCACTTAGAGTAAACGATTTCTACTACCAAATAAAGTTAATTTCTATTACCAATTTGCAGCCCTTGCCATGGTTTTAGTTTGAGGTATTGAACACAAAACCTAACGGTTTTCAAAATCAATCCAATATTGATCTAAATCGCACGGTTGATATCAACTTGTAGATTCTGATACACTCCAACGCAATGGGCAGCCCAGTTCGTATCCAACAGGTAACCAACACATTGGGCTGTCTTCTCCAAATGTTGAATCCAGATTACCCAATGCTCCGAAGAGGATCCAAGTCCAACCTTTATCAGTCTAATTTGGCTGAAAAACACCTTTTTCCATTGGTCCAAGTCCACGAAATTATCGGTTTTAGTTTATTTTATTAATAAAAGGTACCACGGTGGATGGGGGGGGGGAGAGGGGGGGGGGGTTCTCTGGATATATGACATTCCATGACAACATGAGTTGGTTTACCATTTTGAGTTGGCATGTGTTGTTCTTATCCAACCAAAAAAAATAAGTATTATTTTTATATTCCTAATAATAGTGGATGGCAACCCTATTGGTTGGATGGTTGACACAAATATTTTTTAAAATAAAAGAGGAGTATCTTTAGTCCCTACTCTCTTTCTTTGGTATGCCACTTGGACATTCAAGATTCCCATGAATATCGGGTTCAAGAGGATACCACTTTGATTAGTTGGCGCGATGTCTGGAAGGTGTGGTAGTGGCCTTGCAGGTCGGAACCCCCGGCCTTTCACATGTGCCCATGGGGAACTCTATCCTATTGCCTTCTCGTGGTTTCTTATGGGCTGTCATAACTTGTATTGTACGTCCATGGATCTAGTACCCAGGTTCTGACAAACAAGTGTGGACTAAGAGCCGATCCAGTCCCAAATCCGAGGGCAATCATCAGAACGGGGGGTGATAGGTATTAGATCGGTATCGGTCACTGTCGATTATGATACAAACCGATTGATCTGATACTGATTGCTAACACGATTGCCCCTACTAGGAATTAGGATCCCATATTTTCTCAAAAAAAAATTTTTGGATAAATCATATTTTCTCAATTTCAAAATTCAAAATTCTAGAACAAGGTTTTAGTTCCAGGTATTGGCCATCGGGTCGGTAGCGCCCAAAACTGATCTGATTGGGTATTGCTCCCATGGTGTACTGACACATGGCCAATATTGATTAAAAATAAATAAAAAAACAAGGAAGAATCTGGGATCGGATCGAAATCGATAATGGCTGAAATTAATACAAATTGCCCAATCTGATACCGATTACTAAAACCACGTTCTAAAACAAGGATGGATGATATGATTTGGTTTGACCCTTCTAAATGATAATAATTTTGAATCCAAAGCATGGTCTAAATCTAATTCAGGAACTGCTCCTAACACCCATAGTCTAACAATTGAAGAAAATGATCTCTCTTACCCAGGAGATACAAGAGGTGGTTTGTTCTTTCTATGGGGTGTTAATCTTAGGATTGCATTAGTTAATTCGGTCGAAACTGGTAATAGTCCAAACTGATTATTAAACATGTCAAGCAAAATTGCTCTGTTAAAACTAGGGCTGCAATAGGGTTGGGTTTTTCAAAACCCTAACCCTAACCCTAACCCTAACCCTGGCTATTAAAACTTAACCCTAACCTAGCCCAACTCTGCCAGAATCAGAAAAAATATATAACCCTAATCTTGACCCTGGCAGGGTTGGGTCTAACCCTAACCTACCCTGATTGACCCTGACTGGGCTGGGTTGGGTCGGGTTAACCCTGATTAAGTCTGATTCAGGGTCGGATTAACTCTGATTGGCCGTGAAACATACAACAAATTGTCAAATGACAAACATATAAGAACTATAACTTAAATATATAACAAACACACACACACACACACATATATATATATATATATATATATATATATATATATATATATATATATATAAATATATAAGGTCGGGATGGGCCAGGCTCAACCCAAAGGGTCAATCCTAATCCAACCCAACCCTGCCAGGGTTGATTAAAATTTGAGCCCTAACCCAGCCCTGTCAGGGTTCGGGCCAGATTCAACCCTACCAGGATTCAGGGCGGGTTTAGGTGGGTTTTGGTTGTCAGGGTAAAACTTACACCCTTGGTTAAAACGTATATACCTATGAGCCAATATGAAATTTGATTAGTATGAGCCTGATTATGAACCAATAATAGACCAATCAACATGCTTGGCCAGTGAAAACTCGATAAACTAAATAGACTGATTGATGTTAAATTAATGCAAATCAATTAAGCCGGGCCGACCGATGGACACTGGGCCATCTTCTAAAGATGGCGTTTTAAGAACAAAACTTGTGCCGAAACACATGGAGACGGTACCTAAGGCTGCGTTTGGTAACTCTCCCAAAGAACAGTTCTTCTGTTTTTCCGTTCTGATAGAACAGAAAAACTGTTCAGAACAGCCAAGAACAGCTAAAAAACTGTTTGGCAAATCGGTTTGTTCTCCGTTCTCACGAACGAACGGATGAAAAGAACATCTAAGAACGAAAATTTGAACATGGTTTACTATGTTTTTTACGTTCTAGAACAATTTTGAAAAGAACAAAAACTAAGTTGTGCCCGATAAAACGACACCCTTTTACCTACTTCAATACACGAAGAAGCACATCCTCCTTGTTCGTTATCTGCAAGCCACGCAGAGTTATTTTCCCCTCATCTCTCTCCATGTCTCTCTCTCTCTCTCTCTCTCTCTCTCTCTCTCTCTCTCTTCTTTATTTCTCCTCCATCTCCATTTTTCTTGTCTGAATTTTGTTTTTTAACATTTTTGTAGAAAAAACTACTTGTTCGAGCAGGTAAATCTACTACTGTTTCATCTCCATCTCTGCAATTTGCTTGTTCTTTGTTTTAGGGATGGTCACCTGTCCTTTTCCCTCTTCCTCTCTCACACGGTACCAGGGGATTTCTATCTGAATCAATACATCGGGTTTGTAGATTTGGATATGAAACTAATGTGTAGATGGTTTTGTGATTTAAGAAATTAATGTTTTGCTGGTTCTGTGAAATTCACATCTATTTGGCTGTACTCACCAAAAGATAATCAAGTGGACTCTTGATTATTATTCCTGTGCTTAATTCTTTATCAAATATCGACTGAAAACGTTAGTATTGACTTTAGTTTGTTCTTTTTATTTTCTGTTTCAAATTCCAGATATGAATTATTTGTGTTCTAAATTCTTTTGGCATTAACCCAAATGATAACTACAAATAAAAATTAAAAAATAAAAAGGTTTGCGGCTCTAGATGCATGGAATTTTATTTTAATTTTTTGTAAAATTTTCTTGTTTAATTGATCAACTTATCTCCATCAACCCATAGGTACAATTTATAATTAAATGACATTAATATTATTTAATTTGGTAAGATATCGGTTTAATGGTAATTCTATAATATTTGAATCATTTGAAAAAAAATGTTCTAGAACAAATTTTACCAAACAGCAAATAAGTTAGAACAATGTTTTCAAACTAGTTCTGGAACATATTTGCCAAACAGTTTTAAGGCCAAAAGAACAGCCAAAGAACATTATTTCAAAACAGAACAGAAAAAGACCATCTCTTCCGGTTCAGAACAAGAACAAGCGAGAACGTTACCAAACGTAGTCTAAAAGATGAGAGGTTTGAAAGTATTTTCTGCACAAAATCTTCTTCATCCGTCTAGTCCAGTCAAACATTGGACGGTTGGGATTACATTGGAATGTATGCCTGGTGTATTCCAGTCGTTCAATGTTCGACGTCGTCCAATGTTGGAATGGACCGATGGAAAAGATTTCTAATTTTGTTTGGTTTATCTTAACACAATCTCGTCTGTAAATCCTAGAATTGGCCGGCAGTGGGGAATCTCGTCAGTAACCCAGTGTTAATCCTAGTCGGGGGTAATACCCAAGCCCATTTGCGCGAAAAGCGGAGGCTCCTACTGAGCAGAGTTCTCTCTCGTTCTCTCATTCATTACCAGGGCGGGCGTCCACAGCCTGTGGAAAACTCTCCTCGACACGACCAACGAACTTTTTTTTTTTCTCAGGTAACCATCGGTTCTCTTTCTCTCTCAAAATTTCCCACCCTCACTTTGCAGCACTTTCCATAGTTCGTTCTGCGGTGGCTGAAATGTTGTTAGATTTCTTAGGCGAATCGTTTGCGACCCCCTCTTTCCCAATGCGATTTCTTTGTCTTAACGTTCGTTTTCTGGATCTGTTGTAGGGGATCACTGTGCTTGCAGAGGGATCTAGGCCGGGAACCAATCTGACGAGGTGAAGTCTCTCTCTCTCTCAGGTTGGGATCAGTTATGGTGCTGAAAATTTGCTGTTTCATGTTTTGCGCCTTTCTTTTGGATTGCTCCTCGTTAGAATTTGCCAAGATAGGATATAAACCGAATGACTGACTAGTATTGTAATCTGGTTCTTATTATTTGGATGTTGAGCATCGACCCCTCTCCCCCCACCCCCCAAAAAAAAAAAAATATTAGAGAAACATGGAAAATGATATTTCTTTCTGAGGGTGTTAATGGCTTGAGTAATTACTGCTGAAATAATGCTATATTTATTTATACAACGACGTTTCTTCAAATTCACTTCTGATTATGCTCACTTTGTTCCAATGCTTTCGAGAAGCCAATTTTTTAGAGAGAGCGAGAGAGAACATGGGAAACTTTGACCTGATATGCTCAAAGCATATCAGATTATAAAGAGATTGAAAACCATCGTTTGTAGTATACACTGTATAATGTCATAAAATTGAAGGGCAGTGCTTGTAGCTTCTAAACAGAATGCTTCCATTCATATTAGGTGCTTTAGAAAAGAGCCCTTAACTGAGATACATATTTAGAGAGACACTTAAGATCTTATAGGATTTTCTCTCACTTTTAATACATAGCTATCATGAGGATGTCCCCTTTGTTTTGCTAGAAAGCAGAGAAAGTTCAAGGCTAGTCTTCACTTAACCCAGAAAATCACACTATCAAACATTATTTTTTTTGTGAAGATGCATTATGGTTTGCTATGAGCACATGTTTTGTTTAAAACTATATATTGAAAATCTGAATCAGTAGAGCGAGGAGTACCTCATTTTAGGATCATAACATTCAATTCAATGAATAATGAACAACAAAATGAAATGGTTGGTGAAGTGAGTGTATCTACTTCTTAGCCTTGAAGAACTATGGTTGCTCAATAGGTGGGCTTAATCAGTGGTTCAAATATAGTCAAATCATAATGGAGTCTATTGGAGTAGTCTTTGATACCTCATTTTCAGAATTACTTCTGTGTTCCTTTCCTCTCTCAGAGTAGGATTGTGATGCAAGCCAACCTAGACTTCTCAAAAGAATGGATCGGGAGAGTGAGTTTATACAATCTTAAAGTAATCACAAGTTATGCAGAAATTGACAGTTTTACGCAACTTAAGAAGAATGATTGTAACTTCTTCAATACAAATCAGAATGATCTGATTTTAGTGGCAAATAAAAGATAACTCACAGGGTTATAAATTTTGTAAAGAATGTTTTCCCAGATTATGAGTGGAAGATATAAAAAAATAGGCTAAAAGTGATGTGAAGTGCAAGAACGGATTCTAAAAAATTTTCAGGATGCAAGCACAAGAAAGTAATCTTTGATGGAGTAAAGGTAAGATGATTTATTTCTCTTTTAGGATGTAAATCAACTTCAAAGGTGGCTTATAACACTTCTAGGATGTAGATGCAAAATAAAATTCCAACTCTTCTAAGATGGAATGAAACTTCTTCGAGGTTTCAAGGGAGAACTGTCACACCCCGTTCCCGATGTATTGGTACTATGGAATGCAACGGTATCTCTCCATCCTATCAAGGCATTAGAAATCCCCTTCTGGGATCGCACATCACGGTACTCTACAAGTCAATCCAGATAAAGAATCATTAGAGTAAAAATTTGCAATCTTTTTTTAAACAATTATTCATGTTAAAGAATGTAAACTAGCGGAAGACTTAAATCTTAAAACCAGTTATCAAGAGCTGACAAATTACTAATTAAAAACTTATATTTATCTTCTAAATCCTTAATAAACCAATCATTCAATTATTCCAAAATAAATAGTCCAAAGTAAAGTAAAATATTGTTCAAAGTTTATCTCCAGCGTAAACCCAAAATAAAATAGATAATCCCAACTAAAGAGAAGAAACATGGGCACAGCCTAAACCCATGCACAACACTACACATCGCATCAAGAATCAGAGATATCCTCCTCAGGTTTATAGTCATCCTCCACACCAGATGGATTGCAACCCGAAGCGTCACACGAAGAACCTGCAACATCTAAAATAATTTGTGGGTCGGCAGATCAATCGGAAAGGTTGAACCCACTCCCCTTGACCGGTGCAGGAGACGATAGCAAGTCGTCTTTTACTGGCTTGGCTTATTTGTACCCTGCTACAATATATTCCCACCCACCGCACAGAAGCTGTTACGGAATTGAGATAGACTGGGAGTTCGAGGATCAGACCTGCGCCCCATCCAGAACTCGATCTACGGCAGAATCCCAACCGTCCATAGGCACAACACAAGAAATCCAAGAATTTCTGGGGGCACTAGCACGAGCAAAAATGGTGTCTCACTTTACCACCATCTGAAATGCGCGAAACTTTGATTGGTGGAAGCCAGTCCATGAAGATTCTCCCTTTTCTTACGTGCAATTCCCCTCTTTCGGTAAGCGTACAAGGTAAGCTCAACCACCGAGCTTGACAAGAAAACTAAATATGCAACAAACAAAATGCATGCAACTATCATCTACGGTCTAGTAGATAACTGCAAGTGCTAGTTCAGGACAACCCACGCACAGAGTCTTCAGACTGCGTGGGTCTCCTCCCATCAGATGATACCGCCTCACTCGGCATACAATATCACCACCAAGTATGGGTACATCATTATGGAACAAGCCCATATTATGCCGGCCACTTGCCCATAAAACATCCCAAGTCCACACTACATCGAGCAGTTGAGAAGATGGTAATCCCACTAGTCGACTCGCCTGCCCATTCACACTACGTCGGGTATGGGGAGCATCGCAGCTATGTTCATACCACATTTTTATTGCACCCATGCCATTACATAACCCCCTAATGGATAGGGGTACAACTATAAGGATAAATATGTTCAACTAACCTTGTCTACCTAATTAGTCATATTACTGGACCGTAATGTTGCCAAGCTTCCAACCTCGTTCGTCCTTCTACCTAGGACGTCGTGACTTGGCTAGGTTACATATGGTCAATGCAAAGGAACGTCAGTAAGAAGTGGTGCAAGCATCCCATTTCACCCACCTTCCTCCTTACCGACTTAACGAGACATCATGAATCAAACATGGATCAATCACTTTTGTGGAAAGGTAACAAGTGTCCCATTCCACCCGCCCTCCAATCCTTACCGGCACTGCTGATCCCAAATACAAGAATGCATATGCATGATCACACAAACAGTTTATTGGATGGCATGTTATCACACAAGAGCATGTTATCAATCGCATCCATCACACAACATAATTCAATATAGCTAATTCTACCAAACAAGGGTTTAGTTTCCTTACAGATAGTTAGAGAGTAAATCCTCGGCAAGCTGATTAGGTAGCTGCCTATCAGAGCCCTCGTAGCTAAAGATCAAAATCATAAACAATAACATTCGTAAATGTGTTATTCAATAGAATTAATCAGGTTTCTCTTTAAGTTCATTATTCTAGTGCTCATAGCATTAATAGCTTATCTGATAACTTATGCTTATTATTTACTGTTTGTTTATCATGACATAGTATCAAGGGGTTCATTATTCCTTTCATTCATTATTGTTCGTAGACTAAGGATAATTTCTAACATATAATAACTATGCTATCCACACAAGGCAGATACAGTGGCTATTACACCACGAGGCAGCACAATCATTAGTCAAAAGTCACCCTTCTAATAGCCTTAATACTAAGAAAGAAGGACTTCTTACAACGAAGTCAAGGGTTCTAGCGTCATACAGGGCTCAGGTTACTAATCCCTAAGGTTCCACACTGGCTGTCCAAGGGTTTCTTGTCATTTAAATTAGTAATCAACAAGCTACCTAAACCAATTATGGGTATTTAGTTAAAATAACACAAGGAATGCTTTTCAACCATTGATTTCAGAGATCTAAACCCATAAGCAGGCTTACAAAAATTCCAAAAAGCTACTGACCAAGGATGGTCAACAACAGAGATCAAAATCATGTGCGGCATGTGGTCGACCTCATGGTTTGGCCACCAGGCGTGCTGCACGTGTCACCGACCTCACGTCGAAGCGTGGTTGTTTGATAGTGCTGGCACCCCAGAAGGGTTACCAAGCTCCTGCAGGTTGGGTTTATGGTCTCACAATACAGAGATGAGGTACAGTTGGTTGTTTTATAGAGTAAACCAAAACTTACCTCAGGCTTACACGATGCCCAAGTGGTTTCGCATCATGGGATAGTTAAAACTAGGTGCTAACGCCTTCATAATTTCCAAATACAATATAGAGTCACTGCCAAGTTTGGTAGGCATACGCCATCAGAATGGCGTGCGGTTGATGTTGGACCGCATGTCACGACAATTGGGTCATGCGGCTCGTCCCATTGGCCGCACGTCGAAACATGGTCTGATGGTCTCCAAACCTTTCCGATGTGATTCCCATAATTTTGATAGTCCGACTATGGAGTTTGAGCTCCAAACTAAATTTCTACACTAGATTTTGGTTACCGTTTCGATTATCCATTAGCTGATATTTCAGATCTGATCTTTATACTTCGGATCTGACTTCTAGGCATTCGGATCCTTTCATTGATCCATGATCCGAATCTCCAAAGGTCAACCCAAGATCCCTAAAGGTCATCCTATAGTTTCCAAAATCCATAGACCGTTTATCTATAATTTTTGACGATTCGATCTCACCATTCTGACGTACCATGCATGCTACTGCTCACAGTTCGTTTGTGTGAATAGTGGCTTGCAGGTTCATGGCTCCGCCATGGATGGTGGTTTAATCATGATCTCTTACAAAACCATAAATCCTTATTTAATCCCCTTTATCCATTACCACAGTATTTTCATGAGACGTCGTCTCTTAAACATCAAATCTCTCATTACTCAGATGTTTCTTAATCGAATCAGATCTTAAAGTAATAAGGAGGTACCTAAAAAAGGATTCGATTTCCTTTCAAGCTCTTAGCAATGGAGTGCCGATCCAGAGGTTGGTTTTCCTTCTCTCTTTCTCTTCTCTCTCTTCTGCGTCTCCTCTTTGCTGGGCGGTAATGAGAGGGAAGGCTTCTTCCCTTCTCTTCTTCTTTTCTAATCCTTCTTTCTTCTTCTCTTAGTTCGAGCGTCAAAACTCTCTCTCCCAATTTCGTTCTTCTGTTTTGATGGATTGAGTGGGAGAATGGAGAGGGATAGGATCTCCTACTCACAAAATTGGTAGGAATGGCTACCAGATTGGTAAGGGGATGATTCTCCTCCTCCTCTTACCATTCTTGACTCAAAGGAGGTCAACCTACTATGAAAGGAGTCTCTCTTAGTCGGTCATGGAGGGAGAAAACTAAATTCGAACTGTGAGTCCCTCTTTCAGTCGGTCTCCATTTGAGTTTGCGCTCAGGGGGTGCGGCTGGACCGTGCGGCTGGTATTTGACCGCACCTCCTTGGTCACGAGCCGGACCTCCTTTTGGTCGGCCAACTTAGGTGCACACCTGCTAGACTCTTGGGAGTTGCTTGGTCTGGGTCCGAGGTTTCTTCTAGTGTTATTCAGCGCATTCTAGTGACAGGAGAGGCTCAAGGTAGCGGCTTTGTGTCACCTCATGAGTACGTCATTACCTTTGATCATGTCGATATGATACAATTGCACGTAGGAAGACCCGACACATGCCCATGATGGTCATACCGTAACGGGATTTGGACACAAGTTTTACAAGAACTCTTCTAGGTAAAGGTATAACACTCCAAAAACAATTCTTCTAAATTGTTGAGGGAAGGAAACTTACCAACTCTTCAAGGCTGGTTTCAAGGGAGTTAGAGCCAGGTTGTTTGGTTCTTTTTTTAGCTTGGTTCACAATGGTATTTTTTTTTGGGTAATTGGTTCACAATGGTATTGGTGCTTGGTTATTCCTTGGTCCAGGGCCAAATGGGCTTTGTGGGCTTGGGCCTTGATGCGGGTAGATCTCCGCAAGGGTTAAATTATTGAACTTGGATGCAATTGGGCTGCATCATTTTTCCTTTCTTTAAAAGAATTCGTCCTTGAATTCTTGTTCCTTCCAAAAGTACTTGAACTCCTCCAGGGTCAAATGGAAGATTAGGAATTTCATCCAGCATTAGATGACCGTAGGTGTCATGCCTTTGATGTAGGTAAGCGACGCTTCATGCAGTGACAAATTGGAGAAGGCTTGGTGCGGGATCCGGATTGAGAAAACCCTAATTAGATCCGCTAGTAGGCCCACCTAAATAATAAGCCAGCTTGATTCAATGAACAATGGCAGAACTGTAAATAAGTCCAAAACTCAACCAGTAATGGGAATTTCGTAATTAATCTGAAGTCTGAAATAACTCTAAAAACCAAACAGACCCTTAGGATTTCTTTGGATTAAACTAAAACAATTCCTAACCAATAGAGTGAATATGGAAATAAGGCTATGAAGAAGGGTTAAATAAACAAATAATAAAGATCAAGGGAGGTTTCTGTAATTTCAGGAAAGTTGTTTCTTCCTCAACTCACGATAGACACATTAGGCGGAAATCAGAATTACTTCAAGGAAGGGAACTCATTCATGGGAAGACCTATCAAGCTGGAATTTGAGGAGGATCGGAACTCATATCCTCTTGAAAGTACGAAGAAACACAAGAATCAACAGAAAATAGAGGGCATTGAAGGACTGAAACTGGGTTTGGCGGTAGGAGAGAGAAAACTTGAGTTGCAGGTTTTTTGATTCAACTATTGAAGAGATTTCTAGTCATGGGTCTTGGGGTTTTAGGTCACATATGGAAGGGAAACTTCTGCCCAAGATCTGAGATAGAACAGGGTTGGGATGGAGGAGATCAGCACCAGTTTTCTGTAGATTGTTGTGCAGCCGGAACAGAGTATCAGTGTAGAACAGTAGCCCAGAATAAAGAAAGCAAGGGAGGAAGAAGAAGAACAGGGAATGAAGGATAGGGGAAGATGAAAAGGGAAAGAAGAAAGGAAGAACAAGACCAAGAAGAGTGGTCGATTCTGGTCACAGAGACAAGAGAGAGAAAGAGAGAGAGAGAGACGAAAAGAGAAGGGGAAGGGGCTTTTGGCCAGCAGGACTGCACAATCACAAAACTAAAACTTCAATTCATTCATAAAATTCTTCTTCAAAATCCTCACCACTCTTTACTCTATTACACCTCTCTTTATAAAAGAAATAACATTCCTAAACTAATGTGAAATAAACTTAGAAAGTAAATAACATCTTCATGGAATCAAATCTAATCTCTATGACATAAAATAGAAATAATAAATAAGGAAAACCTAATACTGAAACTTCCTATTTTAATTAATCATCTACCAACCCTTTCCAGACCAAAAGGTTGGTTTGGGTTTGAGCCGGTTCAGATTTGGCTTGGGTAGCCAAACTGGCTTGTGTCGATCCATCCATGACACTGCTACTGCATCAACTCTCCACTTCTCAAAAGAACTCGACTCCGTCGAGTCTGGATAAGGACCAAGAATACCATCAGATGGAATGCGTTGGAGGAGAAGCGAGTTAGCATTCTTCTTAAGCTTGATAGCAGGAAGGTGTTTCGCCGGAAGAAGTTGCATATCGAGCCCACCGAATTTGAAGGTGTACGTATTCTCGTACCCATCATGCTGAACCTTCTTGTCAAACATCCAAGGACGACCAAGGAGAAGGTGACAGATCTTGAGGGGTAACACATCACATCGAACAGTGTCGATCAATCCGCCTATGGAATACGTGACCAAGCACCGCTCATGAACCTTAAGATTATTGTTATTTATCCATCCAACCTTGTAGGGATGCGGATGGGGCTATGTCTTCAAACCCAACTTGTTAACCATATCTTCAGAGACTGCATTGGTGCAACTGCCGCCGCCAATAATCATGGTGCATAGGGAACCCGTGTCTGGAAAATATTGCTGCGTCGCCAATCATCCTCTTCAGGTATCTCTGTAGCCAAGAGGGCGAAGGACCATAAAAGGCTGGTGCAACTGATCCACATCACTGTCGTTATCATCACTATCGTGCTCGGCTGCCAAGTATACGATCTCATTCTTACGTTGCTCCTCTGTGGCAGTAGCCATGAGTTCTTCTTTATCGGCAAAAGCAATGGAGCGATTTGGGCAATGGGAAGCAAAGTGACCGAACCCCTAACAGGTGTAACATTTGATCTCAGTCCTCGGTTTTGAAGGAGGTCTATCATAACTACGCCGAGGCGGGGAATATGGATGGGTCGGCCGTGAAGATGCCATACTAGAACCACTTTCTTGGGGCTTGCTAAAAAACTTCTCTGGTGGTGGAGCTTGTTTGACAGAATTGGTACCTTTAGAGAATGTCTCTGGAAAGCTTCTCCGGTTGTATGGCCGTTTTAAATTTTCCTCTACCTGATATGCCACTTAGACAGCGTCTTCCATTGTATGTAACCTATTGGAAGCCAAGGAAGCACTAATCTGTGGGTGCAAACCATTACGAAATTGTGCGATCAAAACATCTTCATCCCAATCAAAATCAGATCGGGTAGCCAAATAAAATAATCGGGCCACATATTCTTCAACAGTCATATTGTCTTGCCGTAATTGAGTAAACTTGAGATGTGTCCGTTGCTTATAATCAAGAGGTAGGAATCGCCGGTTCATTGCCACATACATCTCAGCCCAAGTATTTATCTCACCAATGCCGCGAGTTTGATTTTGTTTCTGATATTTAATCCACCAAACTCGTGCCGTGCCCTTCAATTTAGCTTCTGCAAACATCAATTTTCTAGGCTCTGACAATCCGTACCATTTGGAAAATATCTCCAAGCTATGGATCCAGTCAAGATATTCCTCAGGATTTTGGTCTCCATTAAAATCAAGCACATCCAGTCGTGCTCCTTTGTCAGCACCAAAAATTTCTCCATGTCGACCAACTCCATATGGTGGTGGTGGTGGTGGTGGTACGTGTCGTAATGGTGATGGTGGTGGGGATGCATTGGGAGGTGGAACATATGAGACGGAGTTGGAAAAATCCCCAAGTATAGGACTCTTACCTTTTATAGCTTGTGACAACAAGTCAATGGACGTCTGCATTTTTGCCATTATATCCTGAAAAATTAAAATAGAAGCATGTATCCCATCAAGTCGGTTTGATATACCACCAATGGCCGTATTAGTTTCCTCTTTGTCGGCGTTAACACGTGCTAGGAGCTCATTGTTACTCACCATGATTGTAGGATATTCGCTCTGATACCAATTGGTGCGGGATCCGGATTGAGAAAACCCTAATTAGATCTGCTAGTAGGCCCACCCAAATAATAAGCAAGCTTGATTCAATGAACAATGGCAAAACTGTAAATAAGTCCAAAACTCAACCAGTAATGGCAATTTCATAATTAATCTGAAGTCTGAAATAACTCTAAAGAACCAAACAGACCCTTAGGATTTCTTAGGATTAAACTAAAACAATTCCTAACCAATAGAGTGAATATGGAAATAAGGCTATGAAGAAGGGTTAAATAAACAAATAATAAAGATCAAGGGAGGTTTCTGTAATTTCAGGAAAGTTGTTTCTTCCTCAACTCACGATAGACACATTAGGCGGAAATCAGAATTACTTCAAGGAAGGGAACTCATTCATGGGAAGACCTATCAAGCTGGAATTTGAAGAGGAGGATCGGAACTCATATCCTCTTGAAAGTACGAAGAAACACAAGAATCAACAGAAAATAGAGGGCATCGAAGGATTGAAACTGGGTTTGGCGGTATGAGAGAGAAAACTTGAGTTGCAGGTTTTTTGATTCAACTATTGAAGAGATTTCTAGTCATGGGTCTTGGGGTTTTAGGTCACATATGGAAGGGAAACTTCTGCCCAAGATCTGAGATAGAACAGGGTTGGGATGGAGGAGATCATCTCCAGTTTTCTGTAGATTGTTGTGCAGCCGGAACAGAGTATCAGTGTAGAACAGTAGCCCAGAATAAAGAAAGCAAGGGAGGAAGAAGAAGAACAGGGAATGAAGGATAGGGGAAGATGAAAAGGGAAAGAAGAAAGGAAGAACAAGACCAAGAAGAGTGGTTGATTCTGGTCACAGAGACGAGAGAGAGAGAGAGAGAGAGAGAGAGAGAGAGAGAGAGAGAGGGGAAGAAAGGGAAGGGGAAGGGGCTTTCGGCCAGCAGGACTGCACAATCACAAAACTGAAACTTTAATTCATTCATAAAATTCTTCTTCAAAATCCTCACCACTCTTTACTCTATTACACCTCTCTTTATAAAAGAAATAACATTCCTAAACTAATGTGAAATAAACTTAGAAAGTAAATAACATCTTCATGGAATCAAATCTAATCTCTATGACATAAAATAGAAATAATAAATAAGGAAAACCTAATACTGAAACTTCCTATTTTAATTAATCATCTACCAACCCTTTCCAGACCAAAAGGTTGGTTTGGGTTTGAGCCAATTCAGATTTGGCTTGGGTAGCCAAATTGGCTCGGGTAGCCAAATTGGCTCGTGTCAATCCATCCATGACACTGCTACTGCATCAAGGCTATTGCCATTCTATGTCATGAAAAAGAAGAATTTAGCCAGAGATGGTGGTAAGGGATATACCTTGTATCAATAAGTGATGGTGAGGAGATGATGTAATCTAAGTGGAGAGTTGCATTCTCTTCATGTAGGTGTTTTTTCAAGTCTAATTTCAACTTTCGAGCTGTTTTCTCTAAAATTACATTCTCACAACATCCAGAATCAATGATGAATTGACATACTTTACCAGAAAGTACATGCTGTGTGGAAGATATTGTTACGCAACCATCGGTCTCTGGTTTCTTGTTTTGGGGTGAGAAATAGTTTTTTCATCACGAGGAGTCCACTGGTATCTGCATGGAGCACTTGTCCATCTTCTTTATTTTCATGATCTTTTTCTAAAGGATCTTCACTATTAACATTCTCATTGTCGGACTCTTCTTCTTGGTCCTCAAAACCCAACAAGGCATCTTTGCCATTTTGAGAGTTTTTTATTTTTTGGCAACTAGTTGCTTGGTGGCCAATCTCTCTACAAAAATAACATTTTATTCCGGTGGAGGAACTTGGACCGGTTTGGGCAGTAAGATTAATACCCTTTGGTTGAGTAGACAACTTGGCCCAGTTAGAGGAACGATTAAGAGAATTACTTGGTTGAGAAGTACTCATTAGATTCCGATTTGGCCGATTGGAAGTAGGGATGTAAACGGAGAGCGGAAAATCTGGATTCGATTCGCATCCGAATTCTCTCCGATTATATTTGGATTCGAATTCAGATATCTGAAACTTAATCAGATGCACATTCAGATATTAGTATTTTAAACCAGATATTATCCAATCCAATCCGTTTACGTATGTTTATTTTGTTAAAGTAATCGGCGAATAAGCTGATTGCATTGAGGGAAGGAATGGATATATTAATATAATCAGTGAAAGAAGTTAATGAAGTGGGAGATAGATGTCGTTTGCTTTTTTATTTATTATAATAATGAGATGGAGGGGAATTGCAATGATTATGCTACACTTTACTCTTTTAGAAAAGCTTAATGCCATTGTTTTACTCGACAAAAGTCATGGGAGTTCTAGGGTTTTCTAGTTTCTTAGTAGGGAGGTGGAGGATGGAGGGAAGGAGGGACTATGACCTCTGTGCTTAAGAGGATCCTGATCTTGCATCCATTTTTTTCTTGCAACTTCACCCTTGTTCTTGGTTACACTGTACTGCCCCATCAATGAATCTCCTTTCTCGTTTCCACCAAATGTGCTGGTCTGAGAAGCATCTGTGTCCTATGATCAATAACACTGATATGTTCATATCCATCATTGTCAAATGCAAAAGAAGAAGAACAGCAGCCACAACGTGAGGAAGAAGAACAAGTTCCCTTTGAAGCAGATGAAGAAAAACAAATAGACACCGGTGATGCAGAGGTCTCCGAAGAAAAAGATGGATAAGAAGATGATGGAGAAGAAGAAGAAGCAGCGAAGAAGGAAGATGCCAAAGACGCATGCCCAAGATGCTTCAAACCTTACAGCCTCATTGATGCCTCGATGGCTTTAGTAGGTTGTGCACCATCGACAACTAAAATCACTGATTTTGATGACGATGATGAGGAAGAACTTGTGTAGAAGCAATTGGAACCATTTAGCAAGGCCCACTTAAGTTATTATGCCTGAGATTCCTACAGTCACATATACCCATATAGAGCATAAAAGAATTGCTTCACAGTAAGTGCTGAACAGGTGGGTGGCAATCGGAGATCTGATGTCTAGTTTTGAAGTCATTTGAGATCTGAAATTGTGGAATGGAATTGTGAAACATAAAGCGAGATCTGCTCTCCACCTAGTTTTGGAGTCACGATCTAAACTAGGAAAGATTTGTATTTAGAGTTTCTGCCATTAAAAAATTCCTTCAAAACTATTGGGCTCAATGAAGTACTTGAAGGTTTTTTCAAGTGTAAGTATAGTCGAATAGGATATTATTCGGATATCCGAGAATGTTGTCGAATGTGAATTCAGAAAATGCTTTCACACACCTGCCAGATTCGAATTCGAATGCAAATGCTAATTAAGATGACCGGATTTGAATTCAAGTAGTGATGTATCCGATTCGAATTTGATCTGTTAACACCTCTAGTTGGAAGTGGAAATGGATTGTTGCTTTCGATTTGAAGAACACTTCACTTTAAGGGCTTTTTGGTGTGCATCTCCCACATCTCAAATGTCAAGGACTTCACAGTTTCTTAAATGTAAGATTGTAGTCCCTTCAAGTATTTGTTCACAACTACATCTTTCGGATCCATAATGCTGTTACAAATCGCCAATTCATTGAACTCATTGGTATATTGGTCTACTGTACGCATACCTTGTCTTAAATTTTAGTACCGTTGATAGAACTCTCTCTTATATCCTTTGAGAAGGAAATAATTTATTTTCTTCTAACTCTTTTAGGATGGAATGAAATTTCTTCAAGGTTTCAAGGGATAACTATTTTAAGTTCAAGATATTACACTCCGAAAACACTTCTTCTAGATTGTTGAGGGAGGGAAGGAGGGCAAGCCTTGGTGTGACGGTAAGGTTTTTGTCATATTGCAACCTGGTGGTCACGGGTTCGAAGCACGGAAACAACCTCTCCATGTTGTCGCGGTAAGGCTGCGTACATTCTGCCCTTCCCCAAAGCCTGTAGTAGCGGGAGCCTGGTGCATTGGGACGTCCCTTTTTTTTTTCTTTTTTTTTTTTGTTGAGGGAGGGAAGCTTACCAACTCTTCAAAGTTGGTTTCAAGGGGGCTAGGGCCAAGTTCTTTGACCTTTTTTTTTTTTTTTTTTTTGTATAGCTTGGTTCACAGTGTTGTTGGTGTTTGGTCATGCCTTGGGCCAAATGGGCTTTGTAGGCTTGGGCCTTGATGCGAGTAGATCTCCATAAGGGTTTAATTGTTGAACTTAGATGCAATTGGGCTGCATCAGATTGAGATCAATTGTAATGGATTGTTTTGGATAATTTGATGGAGATTGTTATTTCTTGAGGGAACATGCAATGACAAGTGCATTTTATGCATTCATTGTTGCTCTATGTAACTATACGGGTAATGTTTTGCCTACTATCAATCTGCTGCTACTGTTAATCAAATTTGAATACAGGAAACTTCTTGACTCTGTTATTGGATTCTTTGAACCTGGATGTTGCATGCTAGCTAATATTTGAAAGTGCCTCTACTCCCTTCTGATTTCACATATTAGCATTTTTTACTAATTTTTTTATATCAGGTTATGCATTTAATAAATTGAATCTTCTCTTTTTCTTATTTGCTTCTCAATGTGAATGGCATCAAAGTTAATAATAGTTAGTAAGATAACCAGTTGGCTTTCAAATTGTGTACAAAAATTATTGAAGAACACTTGTGTATTATTTGCTTGTCAGAAAAAAAGAACAGCTCTGTATTATTATATTTGAACCTTACACCTATTGGGGAAAGAGATCATCCAAGAAAAAACTTTAATGGTGTGGTGGGAAGGGAATTACTGTTTATACTGATAACCGTAACCAGGGACATTTTTCCTGACCCCATCTCTGCACAAATAGAATGGTAGAAACCACAAGCATTTAGAAATAGCAAGGAATCTGCAGATAAAAAAAAACTGTCAACCAAGATCGAGATAGAAAGAGATAGAGGGAGAGGTAGATTTATTTTGAAATTACATAATTGTAAGATCTTTATTGCTTTAATTTGACATTATCAACTGTAAGCAACCAATTCATGTTGCTGACATTGGTTTTCTCCCAAAAATTCCTTAAGGCTTCAATATGATGGTTAATAACGTAAGATAGGCTACTTATTACATTCTATGAGTTGCTAGCAAGGTTGTCACAGTGACAAAGCGAACCAAGGCGTTGGAGCATCACCGGACCGCTCAAGGTGACCAAGGGCCCAATTAGGCAGTAGGCACCCAGGGCGACCTAATTTCTAGGGCTCCTGGATGTCTAGGTGTCACCTTGACAACCTTCGTTGCTAGCAGCCTAGCAAGAATTTCTTGTGTTGTCGAGCTTTGTATTTAGCGCTAGGGGTATTTTTGGTAGTTAGTTTTTATTTTCATCTTAATTTTCTGTTATTAGAGTGAGGGTTATACTTGTAATTTCTGTCTTCCTTATTTCATTATAAATAGAGGTATGAAGGGAGAGGCTCATTAAGCTCTTCTGTTTTTTCCATTCTCTTTTCCACATGGTATCAGAGCTGTGAAAGCTCTCTCCTCTTCTTTTCTCTTTTTTTTCTTTTTTATTCTCCTCTTCTAAATTCTGCCACCAACTATAGCCTGCTGCAACCTTCTCAGACCTGCAACACTACCGCAAGACCCAAATCACCATTCAAACAGCACTGCCAGACCTATTTCTTCCCCAGATTTCCTGCCAACACCTTCCATCTGTAACAGCATCGCTAGACCTATATTTCTCCCAGAATCTCTGCCGCCATTCTTCTCTTCCTTTTTCCCTTACCGCCATAGCTTCCCTAAACCTGCAACACCTCCTAGCCCATCTGAAACCTTTGTAACCTCTTTCATACCTGCCGTAAGCACCTGCAACACCTCCCAGCCCTACCGCCACTCCTTATAATCCCTTCCTTCCCATCCATACTTACTGCCAGTCCCTAAAATCTATATTTACCTCTGCCGACAGTCCTAGTCTTTACCGCCAGACCTTAAACTCTTTTTTCTGGTTTGTTATCATCAAAAAACCAGGTTTTGCAACCCTTGCGAAGGATCAGATTTTCTAAAGCTTGTGAGGAGATGACCTAAATCAGTTTAAACAAGTTTTGTGATGCATCGCCGTATATCTTTTATTGAAGGGATGTACTCTGAAGAGATCAATCTAATAGCCAACCTCGATTCTTCCTTGTCAGATTGAAGATCGAAAATTGCTGCATATGTGTCTCTTGTTCCCATAAGAGTGACACACGGCATCTCGACTAAAGGTATTTTAAAACTATTGAGTACTTATTCTTATGACTGATTACTCTGAAGTTGATTCCCCTAATATGGAGACCTCCAAAATTGAATTTGCCTCTATTCCCCTTAACCCAATTTAGTTGGATGGAGCCAACTATTTGATGTGGTAAAAAACAGCATAGACGACCATATCTGTTAGGGGGCTTTTGGATTATATCAATGGACAGAAGAAAGCACCTGTTCTAAGAGATAAATTATATGACAAGTGGGCATTTGAAAATTCTATTGTGATGGATTATTTAATTGGTTCTGTGGACCCTAAGATTGGTCGAGGGTATGTTTTGTTCCCTGATGTTACAGAAATTTGGAAGGCTGCCAAGGAGATTTATTCCAAGGTTGGAAACTACTCTCTGATTTATGACATTCACGTGAAAATTGGTACTACTAAGCAACGGGATATAATTGTCTCCCAATATTACTCTGAGCTGCATAGTCTATGGCAGGAATTGGACTATTATGATACTTTTTTACGGTTGCCTGTTTTACTGATGCTGTTGCAATGAAAAGTGCCAAAGACAAGCTTCATGTGTAAAATCTTGTGGCTGGACTTAATATTGAATTTGATCAGATTCGTGCCCAAATCCTCAGTAGAAAGCCATTACCATCATTAGAGCAGACCTATGCTCTGGTCCAGTTTGAGGATATGCGTTGGACATCCATGATGCCTCCTCTTCTAGCAGAGAGTTCAACTCTCCAGACTACTCAGCCCAGTGGTTCCCCTCTTTCCAAACCTACCCTTGTTCGGTGTGAGTATTGTGGGAAAGAGTGCCATACTAAAGAAACTTGCTGGAAATTACATGGCAAACCAGCTAACTTTGAGGCCAAGAGGCGTGACAAGAACCTACAGAGAACCAAAAATTTTCGAGCACCACAAGCAAATCAGACAGAAACTTGTCCTCCAAATTGGGATGTTACCTACACTATCCACTGAAGAACTTCAGACACTCAAGAATCTATTAAGGCCATCTGTTATAGTTCAAGCCACTCCTCCAATGTCAAATGCCACTCCAGGTTCTTACTTTGTACAGTCAGGTATCTCATGTGGGTCTGTCTGCTTCTTCTGTCTCTAGCCCATGGGTTATGGACACTGGAGCAACTGACCACATGACTGGGTCAGCCTATTTATTCTTCCTGTATTCTCCCTCTTCTGGGAAAGATATAGTCCGAGTTGTAGATGGGTCCCTTTTTCCTATATCTGGAAAGGGTTCCATCCGGTGCTCCCCTACTCTTTGCAATCAGTTCTTCATGTACCTAGTTTTTCTACAGATTTACTTTCTATTAGTAGTTTCACTAGATCTCTTAACTGTAAAGTAACTTTTTTCCCTTCCTCGTGTGAAATTCAGGATCTAGAGAGCGGGTGATGCAGTAGCGTGCTCATGGATGGATCAATATGAGCCGATTTGGCTACCCAAGCCATACCTGAACCGGCTCAAACCCAAACCAACCTTTTGGTATGGAAAAGGTTGGTAGAGGATTAATTAGAATAGGAAGTTTCAATATTAGGTTTTCTTATTTATTATTCCTGTTTTGGGTAGGGATTTTATTCCATAGAGAGTTTATTTCATAAGGATGTTATTTAGTTTTTAAAATTATATTATTTAGTTTAGGAAGTATTTTCCTTTATAAAAGCATGTAACAGACAGTAGAAATTTAGAGAATAATTTTATGAATAAAGTGGAAGAATTAGTTTTGTGAGTTGCTTAGGCCTACTGGCCGGGAATCCCATCTCCTCTCTTTTCCTCTCTCTCATTCACCTGTTGCGAACCAGAAGAGACCCTCTCCTTGGTCTGCTTCTCTCCTCTTCTTCTTCCTTTTCCCTTCCTTTCTTTCTCTTCTTCCATCTTCCCTCTCCCCAGCCCCTACAACCGAAACCCCCTCCCCTGTTTTGGCGGTAAACCCAGCTCAATAGAAATCCCTAAAGCTTCCTTATTCCTCATCCTTTAAACCTGAAACCATGGGGAGTTCTTCCACACCCCTATGCGACTTCAATCTTTGAGTTTTACCCCCAACAAATTCCTTTCTTATTGGGAATCAAAACCTGCAACATCCTATTCATCTCTTACCACCAGAATCAATTTCAGGGATTTTTGTTTGCATCGACTCTCAACGATTATCACTAATATATGTTGGATTCAAGAGTGCAATGACTTGCGATTCCTCCCCTAGAGTTTCAGTTTGTTTGGATTTCAAATTAGAGATCTCTGTCAAATTCCTTGAATCTGGTCACCGCCTCTTGTTTCCTCTCGTGAGCTTGAAGATGAAGATTAAGTATTGAAATTACAGAAAGGCCCTTGTCTTTATTATGTTTTATATTTAATCCTTCTCATATTCCTCTTTACAGATTTACCCATTGATTGAGAGTTGTTTTGATTTCAATCTTAAGGTCTGTTTGGTTCTCTACAACTCATTAGAAAAGTCTGATTTATTACCAAATCTGCTATTACTGGTTGAGTTTTTAAGTTATTTACGATGCTGCCATTATATCATTGTTTGAGTTGATTATTGTTTTGGGTGGGCCTACTAACGGATCTAATTAGGGTTTTCTCAACCCGGATCCCGCATCAGCGGGAAGACGATTGGACATGGTAGATTGCATGGTTTCTACTTGCTTGTAGATGGTCCTTCTGTGCCTCCTCCTTTACCACCACCTACTACACATCATCTCTATTCCGCTGTGAGCACACTCCAGCAGTGGCATTGCCGTATTGGTCACCCTTCCCCAACTATTTGATCCCAGTTGTTTCCTTCCCTTTCTAAGCATTGTAATAAACACGAGTTATTATGCGAAGCATGTATTCTTGCTAAGCAGGCTCGTACAACTTATTTACCTACATTTAATAGAAACAGTAATATGTTTGATTTGGTTCATTTTGATGTCTGGGTCCATCTAGGACAACCTTTATATCTGGCCACAAATGGTTTGTAACTTTCATTGATTGTCAAACTAGGACTACTTGGGTGTACCTTATGCATCAAAAGAGTGAAGTTTTTGAGTGTTTCAACCAGTTTCATAAAATGATTCAGACTCAGTTTCAGACACCAATCAAAGTTCTTAGGAGTGACAATGGGAGAGAATATCTTGATGTACACTTTCAGAGATATCTGTCTGATCATGGGATCCTACATCAAACAAGTTGTGTTGACACCCCAGCTCAAAATGGGGTTATAGAAAGGAAGAACCGGCATCTACTTGAAACAGCTCGGGCCCTTATGTTTGAGGGAAATGTACCAGCAAAATTTTGGATTGATGTTGTTCTGACAATAACTTCTCTTATAAATCGATTGCCATCAAGGATACTACACAATAAGGCTCCTCTGGATCTGTTACTTGGTGATCACTCCTTTGGTCTCCCACGAAAGGTATTTGGGTGCGTCTGTTATGCTCGGAATCATCATTCTCATGGCAAACTTGATCCACGAGGGGTTCGCTGCATCTTCCTTGGTTACCCAGCCATGCAAAAAGGGTATAAATGTTATCATCCACCCTTCCGTCGGACTTTTATCAGCAAGGATATCCTCTTCCATGAAGACATGATGTATTTTCAGCTACATCTTCAGGGGGAGACAGATACAGTTGATCTCGAAGATGTGCATTTAATTACGCCAATGGAGATGGAGACAGAAAGAGTCCAATTAAGAAGCATACTTGCTCCTACTCCTAAGCTAGAGATACCGCCACCTGATCCTACTCTTGAGCCAGAGATGCCACCACCTACGTCTGCTAGTCCCATGTCCGCTGCCAAGCCTCTGCAAGTTTATAGCCGTGTCAGAAGTAAGCAAGGAAAGACCACTACCATCGAAGCAACTTCACATGTCCCTTCGTCAGTCCAGGATCCAGAGACTGATCAAACTCTTGGTAAGGAAATTTCTCTCTCTGATTCTGATTCTGATCTCCCTATTGCCCTTCGTAAAGTTACTAGGGCTTACACTCTTCATCCAATCTCTAATTTTGTTTTGTACGACTCGTTATCTCATTCTTTCCATGCATTTGTGTCTTCTCTTTCCTCCGTGTCTATTCCTCAGAAATGGCAGGATGCAATTTTGGATTAGCGGTGGAAAATTGCAATGATGGAAGAAATGAGAGCCTTGAAGAAGAACAATACTTGGGAACTTATTTCTCTCCCACCGGGTAAGAAACCAGTAGGATGCAAATGGGTTTTCATAGTCAAGCAGAACAGTAATGGCACAGTGGATCGGTGTAAAGCAATGCTAGTAGCTCATGGATTCACACAGACGTATGGTATTGATTATCAAGAAACCTTTACATTAGTGGCTAAAACGATGACAATAAGGGTTCTCTTGGCATGTGCTGTCCACTTCAATTGGGATCTGCAACAGCTTGATGTAAAGAATGCCTTCCTCCATGGTGAACTTAAAGAAGAAGTGTATATGGAATGTCTACCTGGGTTTACAGATGCAAATACCCATGGGAAGGTATGTAAATTGAAGCACTCACTTTGAGGACTCAAGTAATCCCCTAGAGTGTGGTTTAGTAGGCTACATAAGGCCATGATAGCTGGTGGCTATGTACAGAGTAATGTTGATCATATATTGTTTATTAAGCATTCGTCTGGAAGCTTTACTGCTCTTTTGGTATATGTGGATGATATCATTGTCACTGGAAATAGTGACGAGGAGATAAAGACTCAAGGCATTTCTCGAGAAGGAGTTCGAATTTAAAGATATGGGAAAGCTTAGATACTTTCTTGGGATTAAAGTCGCTTGTTCTGCAAAAAGCATATTTCTTTCTCCAAGGAAGTACATCTTTGATTTTCTATCAGAGACAGGTTTGCTAGGCTGCAAGCCATGTGCTACTCCACTAGATGCAACTACCAAACTGAAGGAAAAAGAAAGAACACCAACAGATAAAGGAAGATATCAAAGGTTGGTTGGAATGCTAATCTACTTATCCCATACAAGACCAGACATAGCATTTGCAGTTAGCCTAGTGAGTTAGTTTTTGCATGATCCATATTCTACGCATTTGGAGGCTGTCTATAGGATTCTTCATTACCTAAAGGCAGCTCCTGGAAAGGGGATCCTACTCTTACCACATGATGATTTCAAAGTGGAAGCTTATATGGATGCTGACTAGGCAGGCAGTCCGGACAAAATCTATTTCTGGTTACTGTACCTTTGTAGGAGGAATGTTAGTTACTTGGCACAGTAAGAAGCAGAACGTCGTGGCACGTTCTAGTGCAAAAGCTGAATTCAGAGCAATGGCTCAAGGCATATGTGAACTTCTATGGTTGAAAGGCCTAGTCAGTGACTTGAAAGTTGATTGTTCTCAACCTATGATTCTCTCTTGTGATAATAAAGCCATTATTAGCATTACCAACGATCTAGTTCAGCATTATCGAACTAAGCATGTTGAAATAGATCGTCATTTTATCAAAGAGAAGGTAAAGAGTGGTCAGATTCAGATTTCACATGTCAGATCAGAGGATCAGCTGGCTGATATTTTCACAAAAAGCTTACCTGTCAAACAATTTCACATAATTTTGTCCAAGTTGGGAATGCATAATATCTATGCACCAACTTGAGGGGGAGTGTTGTCGAGCTTTGTATTTAGCGCTAGGGGTATTTTTGGTAGTTAGTTGTTTTATTTTCATTTTAATTTCCTATTACTAGAGTGAGGGTTATACTTGTAATTTCTGTCTTCCTTATTTCATTATAAATAGTGGTATGAAGGGAGAGACTCATTAAGCTCTTCTATTTTTTCCATTCTCTTTTCCACATCTTGGAACAGGAATCTATCAAGAATTGCTAAGGTTTACCTCTCTTTTTTGGAATGTAAGCTTTATAAAGTAGATTAACCAAGTCTAGCAATATGTTAGCCCTATATTATCTTTCAATTTCTATGCAACTGCATCAAATCTAATAAGCTTTTTCTTTGAAACATTACTCGTCCACCCTATCTAAGAAATTTGAAGACTTGTTTTTTATGCTGCCAAACAATCCTAGATTTAAGTCAAGGAATCAGACCCAGATCTAAACTATTTTCTTGATAAAATAGGGAGGAAAATGTTTGCTGGTTTATTGATTTCAGAAACTGCAATGAGGGGAGAGAGAGAGAGAGAGAGAGAGAGAGAGAGAGAGAGAGAGAGAGAACAGTACCTGTGTAGTAACCAATGAAAAGGAAGTGAGAAAAGAGGAAGCCTTTTTACCTATACAATTAAACTCCAAATTCTGTATTCTATTCCATTAGTCATCATCATGAGGGATGGTTACACATTTATAAGAAAACATGATGCAGATTGGATTGACGTTCTGGTTGTGGGTTAAAAGAAATAAGAGAAGCTAAGGCTATGAATATTTTCCATGCGTAAGCTTTTGGAAGAGTCCCTTGCGGACTCACTAACTAAATATTAAAAAAAAGAAAAAAAAGAACCAACTAATCTAATACTAAAGAAATAAAAGAGCCAATCAACTAGTTTGCCTTTCAGCTGTGTGCTGAAGGAGTTTCAAGTTTTCTCAAACACCAAACCTGATCAACTACTAAAACTAAAAGAAGACTGTAACCTTACCAACTAGAAAGTGGGGTCCACTACTATTTAAATATATATTTTCACACATCCCATTAAGCCTCACTTTTGGACAAGCCCAACCCAAACTAGTACTAAATCCTATGAATGTAGTCTGTATTATTACTATACAACGATAGAAAATATAAATCGAAGGTTCAGAATAGAGGATCAAGCAATATCCAATGGTGATGATTATGCTCCTGCGATACAACAAAGGAAAGTTTCCTAAATCTAAAACTCACTACTAACTTAACTGAAAAAACTATAAAATATTTAACTAATTAGAATTGTTGAAGCCTAAGTTTTCTAGATAGCTTGTAGATAACTTGGGCCCCACACAACTAACCAAAATAGGGTTCTTTATGAGTAAAATAAAGTCAACTACATTATGTAATAGATCCCCGTACTAATTGAATATCTATTTTCGTACACCCTTTTACATCCTCACTTATAGGTCTTATAACTTATATTATTACAAACAAAACCAAAAGGAATTAAAGGCCCATCCCCATAGATTTTAAAATATGATCAATTTTTTTTTATTTGGCTTGCATTATTCCCCCTCAATTATTTATTTATTTATTTTTAAACCTCATCCTTGAGTTTAGAGAAGAATAGGAATAAGAAGTTAAGAACACTTGGATGGGCACTAGGGCGCTTGTTGCTCCTTGCCTTTCTACTTGTGCAAAATCTAAAACATGAAGCTTTGATTGCATGTCCTTGTCTTGAAATGTGCGAGGAAGAACAAACTCTTGATATGGAGCAACTTCTGTTTCAGTAGGATATTTCACAGGTTCGTTAGGTTGATAGTAACTCTAATTCATCAAGGAGACCTTGGTTAAGATCTAACCATTGGGTAAACAAGAAGTCCCCCTAGGTTAAGATCTAACCATTGGGTAAACAAGAAGTCCCCCTAGGTTAAGATCTAACCATTGGGTAAACGAACTTCTGTCCTGAAAATAAAGGTATTCATGGCCAGATTAGGCTATGATACCAATTTGATGCAGCTTGTCAACCCTAGATTCCAGACAAGGAATCAGAGATCTAATCAGCTGCTCCACGGCCCCAGATGGTCCAGGTCTAAACTATTTTGTGATAAAACAATGTTGAAAAGGCTTGCTGGTTTACTGATTTCAGAAACCAGCGATGGGGAAAGGAGAGAAGACAGAGAAGGGATTGGGGCTGTTATGGGACTGTGAACAGTCCCATGAATAGCAACTAAAGAAAAGGAAGATAGAAAAGAGAGGAATAGGGGAGAAGAGAGAGAGAAAAGAGGAAGCCTTCTTGACTACTCAACTTAAATCCAATTCTGTATTCTATTCCATTAACCATCATCATGGGGGTGGTTACATATTTATAAGAAAACAAAAGAAATTTCCTAAATCTAAAACTCTTAGGTAACTAGACTAACTTAACTAGAAAGTTCAATAAAATACTTAACTAATTAGAATTGTTGAAGCCTAATTCTTTTAGATATTTTGGGCCACACGCAACTAACCAAAGTAGGACTCTTTAATGAATAAATTAAAGCCAACTACATTACGTAATGGACCCCACTACTAATTAAATTTCTTTTTGTACACCTCTTTAAACCCCCATTTTTAAGCCCTATAATTCAACCCATTACAAATAAAACCAAAAGAAGTAAATCTCATACCCCATAGGCCTATAGATATTAAAATAGGGCCAATTTTCGGACTGGGCCTGCATTTGTTTTGTTCATTGGAAACAAAAATTTGAAAAGCATTTGTGTGCACATAATTTTTATTTTGATTAGTTTCATTTGAAGGTGACTTAGAGATATTATTGGGGAGCAGTATCTTAGTGGGCATGTTCTTTGTAATTAAAGTATACTTCTATGTGATGGTGTGTATGAGATTCCAGCATATTCTGTAGATTTTATTGACCTTTTTACTAAAGTCAAACATATGTTGAGATGCGTTTGAGCTAGGGCTGCAACTAATCTATCCTGTGTTGGGAAATTGGTAATTATAAATAGGTTTGAACTCTAGGTGCAGCCCATTGTAACTAAAATGTAAGCCCCAATTTCTCATGTTGGCCCAAGTTGCACTAAAGTATATTTCTATGTGATGGTGTGTATGAGATTCCAGTATATTCTATAGATTTTATTGATCCTTCTGCTAAGTTCAAACACACGTCGAGATGCGTTTGAGCTAGGGCTGCAACTCATCTGTTCTGTGTCGGAAAATTGGTAATTATAAATAGGTGTGAACTCTAGTTGCAGCCTGATGTAACTAAAATGTAAGCCCGAATTTCTCAGGCCGGCCAAAGTTGCACCCGTAATTTGTGCTTGATGTTAAGGAATATTTGTTCTTGTGGCATAAAATATCAATGGTGCTTTTATATACTATTCAAAATTTTCTTCCTTTTTTGCCTAATGAGTTATTCAACATTCTCTTCTTCTATAAGATATTAAGAATGTACAACATTTTCTTAACTGTTTCTCTGTGAAATTAGGTTGCTCTGGCAATTCCTCTCTGTGTTTGGATCATTTAAGGAGATTAGACACTAAGAGAAATGAGGTAGTTCATTTAATCTACCCCAAGATGTAGGGTATTTTCACATCTTTCTCATTTATTATTGGAATTGAACTCATTCTGCCGATTTTGTTGTTGATACGGATTAATTGTTGCTGATGATAGCTGGATAACATGAACAATATGACTGTATACCTTGTTATTTTCTTCAGTGGAGCTTAGGTTTTCTTATCAGGATTACCGTCTGTTACTTCTTACTTATGATTGTGATTCATTGTCATGGATAGTAAATGAACAATTACTATGGTTACTGCAGTTTAATAGCTTAGGTTGCTTCTGCTTGAATATCATCTATTAAATTATTTGCTAAATCCTAATTCTGGATCCTATAATAAAAAAGGGCGTCCCAGTGCACGAGGCTCCCGCTGCTGCAGGGTTTGGGCAGGGCAGAATATACGCAGCCTTACCCCCACAATGTGGAGAGTCTGTTTCCAAGATTCGAACCCGTGACCACCAGGTTGCAATACGACAACCTTACCGTCACACCAAGGCTCGCCCTCTAAATTCTGGTTCCTATGATGCATGTTCCATATTGAACTATTGTAATAATCCACTTGCCATTACCCCATGATTTTGTTTGCCCAAGTCCTTCAAATGTAAGGTTTTATTGAAGCTTTTTTAAATAATGTGAGGGAAATCTCCATGTTGGGCATTCCTTGCAAAAGAAGATGATTTCTACATGGGCTCTATGTGGACAATATCGTGTCCAATGGCCCCCTGACCTAGGTTCTTTAATGTGTTGATCCAAGATAATTTGGCAAAAGTAAGATCCTGATAGGAATTTAGGTACCGGAAGGATATGATACCACTTTTTTACCTAATCTGGTGCTTATTTTAAAGTGGTCAGACAACAATGGCAAAATGCTTTCCACATGTAGATAGAGTGACATGGCCAATATTGTGGTTCCCTTTTGGATCCCATGCAGCCACGACCAGAGAATTTAGATTTCTAGGAAAGAAAGATATGGTTGTGTCTTTCTGATTTTTTATTACAAGTTATTGCCCTTGGTTAATGGGGTTGGCAGTTGGCTACGTGGATCCTTTTGTTCTCTAATCATATCTATTCAAAGCCATACTCGTTTCTAGCCCTAAGCTATGTATGTCTTTTTTCACCATGTCTCCTACATTCATTTTAGGCCTACCCGTGGCTCGTAAGCTCATTCAATATGAATCAAATCACCCTTCTATACTGGAGCATTGTCAGGCTTCCATTGTACATGTCCATGCCATCTCAAATAACTTTATTGCAACTTATCATGTATCGGAGTTACTCCTAAACTAGATCTAATTTGTTTCTTCCTTATTATATAATTTCTAGTTTTATTACTCATTCATCTTAATATCCTCCTTTCAGTTATCCTAAGGCGTCCTCTCTTTTTTTTTTTGGGTAGGTAGAGCCCCAAGGATATCCTAAGGTTGTTTACATGTTTTTTTACTGCCCAACATTTAGTTCCATGTATCATTGCTGGTTGTATAACTATCCAATGAAAATTTCCTCGATTACACACAACTCCAAACACACCTTTCTATTTCATCAACTATTTTAATTCTTTGTGCGACATCACCCTCTCTTTTTCTTTCTTTATTTATGATTGGACCTAGGTAGATAAAAATTTCAATTTGTATAAACTCCCTACAATCAATTTTCTTCACCCCATTTTGAGTCCTATTGTTCCTAAAGTTATTCACCATGTACTCTGTTTTATTCTACTTATCTTATAACCTTTTGTTGCAAGATTGATTTCCATAATTTCTACTTGGCAATTTATCTCCTTTTTTTTCTTCCACTAAAATAATATCGTCAGTAAAAAACATGCACCAATGGATCTAATCTTGGATGTCTTTAGTCAGCTCATCCATAATTAGTGCAAACAAATACATGCTTAGAGCCTGATCCTTGATGTAATCCAATTGTAAATGGAAATTCACTATCCTACCCTCTCCTTCTACAATTCTTACACTAGTCATTATACTCACTACACCATTATACATATCTTTAACTATGTTCACATATTTACTTAAAACACTTTTCTTCTATAACACTTGCCAAATTAATTCTCTTGGACACTCATAAGATTTTTCGAAGTCAATAAAATCCATATGGAGATCCTTCTTGCATTAATTAAATCTTTCCATTATTCTTTGAGCAAATAATTGCTTCTGTGGATGATCTTCCTGACGTAAAACCAAATTGGTTATCGGAAATATTAGTTTCTTGTCTCAGACGATTTTTAATTACTCGTTCCCATATTTTTATAAATCAGTACCACAATGCTTCTCCGTTCATCTTGTATTTTTCTTATGCTCATAATTTTATTAAACAACTTAGTTAGCTAAGTTATTCTATTCCCAAGTTCTTTTCTACACCTCTATTAAAATACCATCTGGATCTGCTTTTAACCTATTTTTATCTTCTTTTTAGCTTTGCTTGCTTCAAACATCCTACATATATATATATATATATATATATATATATATATATATATATATTTGAGATTTGTAGTTTCTTGATGGCTATTACAACCTTCTAAAACACTGCTACTTGTATTATTTTTCATTCAGTAAACTATAGATTTAGTTTTTTTCATCCCTCTTTAATCTCCTCATCACTTATTAACACATTATTATATTCACTTTTATTGCATTTAATTTGGTTGAAATCTCTACTCTTTCCCACATTTGGGCTAGTTTATGGATATCTTTTCCCTTCTTTTGTGCCTAATTTGTTATATAGATCCTTATATTTCTTAGTCCTTATTTTCCCTACAATCTTCTTAACTTTGTTTCTAGGAAATGTGTATACATTTTGAGATCCTCCTCATCCTTAGTTCTTTGCGAAGTTTGTAATTAGATTATTACCTTTGATGGTTGCTTGAACTTTATCATCCCACCATTAAGTTTTCGTAGATAAATGTTGCTTTTCATTAAATTCCCCTAGAACTTCTTTTGCTACATTCTTAATATAAGTAGCTCTCTCTTTTCAAATCATATTGCTGTCTTCATCTAATCTATCTTTAGTATCATTTATGCTTTTGTTTATGACCTATTTTTTAAGAAATCATTAATGAATATCAATTTCGATCTAAAAATAAGAATCGTTTGGTACTACTAACATAATAGATCATAGAATGAGAAATAGGTTTGGTATGCTGATGTGCAGAATAATATTTATAACTTATGAAGTTTTTATTAATGGTATTTCCCCAGGATTTGGTTAAAACACTCTTTGTGCATTCGCAAAATCCCCATCTTTACATTACAAATTGATCAAACCACTCCCACAGAACTCATTCAAAAATCCCATGGCCAAAAGTGCATATATGAGCCAAGAGTTGGATTTTTTAAAATGGAAATCAGACATATGTGGCACTTGATCATCAAATCAAGGCCGTTCTATCAGCTGGTCACTTTTAGATAGTTGTTAAGGCACCAAGGCGACTCAAGGCGTTGAAGGGGTGTTTGGGGGCCTAGGCTACCCTAAGCGTACTGGAGGCGTTCCGAAGGTGTTGTATGGGTACATCTTCCATCAGAGGGTTTATACAAAAGAGAGGGGGTTAGAGCATCAATTTTTATTGTTTTAATACATATGCATGATTCCATGCATTATGGTGTATGTATGTACTTTATACATCCAATAAAAATACTACAAACAGCATTAATTACGAAAATAAATAAAACAAAACATGATACAATAAGGCGACCAACCGCCCAGGGGTTGACAGATCCCCTGGATGCCTAGGTGTTGCTTAGGCGATGCCTTGACAGCAAAGAAGTTTCTATTTACTGATGAAAGTTTCAGTAATGGCTAAGAAAATGCTAACAAGCTCCACAAAGCCAAAGAAAGTACTAGAATTTTCCTTTCCTTCCGTGGAGTACGGAATTTTCATTGGAAAGCAAAACAAAGTTTATCCGTTCTCGCTTAATACTTTGATGTAATTAGAATTACATCTAAACCAAACCAGGACGGGCATCAATGTCACTCATTCCAAGCTTTTTATTTTTTTTTTTTTTGGGGGGGAGAATGATCAGTGGCATCGCATTGAGCGTAGCAATGACAAGTTCTTCCGGAGGTTCAGACTGCCCATAAATGATACCTTGCCATTCTTTATTGTTTTATGTTATTCTTATTTATTTTGAATAAAAACAAGGCCCATAAATGATACCAAACAATTGCAAAAATGAAGAAGTGTCAGAAATATAAAAACATAAATGATACCAAAGAGAGCGTAAGTCTCACCTTCCTTGTGTTACTAATTTATCAGTAAATATTTTAGATTTCCTCCTTTTAAGTTCCACCATCATATTTGTGGGAAAATAATCTCACATTTCCTACGATTTGGTGTTTTAAAACATATATTTACAGCCATTAATCTATGTTGTGTGGTAAGTCCTCCCTTGGTATAACCTTACAATTCTTACATAATAACCTAGTAGTCCTGTAATAAAATAGATAAAAAAAGATGGAGAGAATCGAAAAAATGGAGAGAGAATCAATGTGTATTCCTCTCCTCTTAACAGTCACAATTATAGATAAAATAAAAAAAGGTAAAGTGATAGGTTTAGGATTCCACAAGATGAGGATTCCTAGTTAGGAATTCCACATGTCAACATGACAAAGAATCCTAGATAAACAGTAAATCCTAGTTAGATAATAATACTAGTTTCATAATTACATATAATGAATTTAAAAATAAGGACTAAGTCAATAATTTAATTTAATCCAAAGATTAAAAGGCAGCCAACTTGGACAGTTGGTCAGCACTAAGCTAGGTGACATTTAGTAGGCCTAGGTGACATCCAGACAACAGAACCAAAACCGTACAATCTTCAACATCCCCTCAAATTGGAACAAATAAATCATCCATGTCCAACTTGGAGCAGTTTTGTCGGAATCAACAATCTGACAGATGGTAGTAGTAGTAGCAATAGTAGATAGTAGTAGCAAGCAAAAAGAAGTAGGCTCCAATACGAGCAAAGAGGTTGCATCACATGCAAATAGTAGAGGCTCTTACACGAGCGAAAAGGTAATAGAGGTTGCATCATGTGCAGTTAGTAGAGGCTCCAACACGAGCGAAGAAGTAGTAGAGGTTGCATCATGTGTAGATAGTAGTGGGCTCTAACACGAGCGAAGAGGTAGTAGAGGTCGCATCACGTGCAAGTAGTAGAAAGCTAGTAAATTTAAGCTCCGTTACAAACAAGGTAGTAGTATAGGCTAGGCTCTCTTCAATGAAAAGACACGAACTTGAATGGATATATATACCTTCTCCCCCCTCAAGTGGAATATTCCACGTGGACAATTATGGCAGGAGACTTAAAACTGTAGGATATAGAGTAGAAATATCAATAAGAACAAGATATCCAAATTTCAAAATCATCGGTGAAGTCCTTGTGTGTCTAGGAATTGGGTAATAATGCAAGAGGTTTTTTGACATTAATTGAAAAGTCAAAGATCTAGTCAGTAGATGTGGACCAAAAATGACAGGCAAGTAATTAATAACAAGTAGGATAAGTCATCTGATCCAATGGTGGATATGAGAGTTATCAAGAATTCCGTAAGATGATAGAACTCTTTATAACACAAAACAATACAGCAGTGTTTGATCCAATCAGAAATAGAATCATTCCTAGCAGGATTCAATGGCTTGCTTATTGGGACCAAGTCAACAGGCAATGAGCAGGTTTAGGAGAGATCCATCAAAGTGGGGATAAGAAGATATCAAGCAAACATTAAACTTTAGGAGTCCACCAGTTAATGTTGACAGCAGTAAATAGAATCAGATTAGGATTATTACACTAGCAATTGGTGGGCAGAAAACAACTTAGATAATATGCAGGCAGCAGCAGCAGCAGAATTCGATGACAGCTGGAGACAGATAACTATGAGTAAGACAGATTTAAAACCAGTTCTGATATAGAAAACAGAAACTAAATTCGATGGAGACTTGAGTAACAGGATCAGATCTAATCAGTAACTGGAACCAGAAACAGATCTGGATCGATTGAAGATCAATATCAGATCTGAAGATCAATGGTAGTACTTATTTGAAAGGTTCAGATCGGAAAATAAGGTAAGCAAGGAGAATATCCAGCCATTAATGGAGATGATAGCAGGTGCATTATCAATCATAGTAGCTGCAGATAAACCAGAGATCAGCGTCTTCTCAGCAGGAATTCCAATCTGAGATTGAGCCAATTGCAGAGCTTCAAACCACAGTAAGGGACTGAAACCAGATTCAGATCAGGACTAAGAACAAGGAAATCGAATCAACTGTTTGGCCAGATTCAAACATACGTAGAACTCCTTCAAATGCCAGCAGTAGCAGGAACAAAAACAGATCAGAAACTAATAACAAAATGCAGCAACAGCAGTGGTGACTGCACACTAGAACAGAGATCTTTAAATGACTCAAAACGGCACCCGCTCTGATACTATATAACAAAATAGAAAAAAAGAGAAGATGAAGAGAATGGAGAAAAGGGAGAGAGAATCAATGTATATTTCTATCCTCTTAGTAGTCACTATTTTTATATAAATATAAGGGGTAAAGTAATAGGTCTAGGACTTTACAAGATAGGGAGTCCTAGTTACATTAGAGATAGAAATTCCACATGTCAACATGACAAGGAATCCTAGATTCCTAGAAAAACAGTAAATCCTGGTTAGGCAATAATACTAGTCTCTTAATTACATATAATGAATTAAAGATAAGGAGGACTAAGTCAAGAATTTAACTTAATCCCAAAGACTAAGAAGCAACCAGCTTTGACAGCTGGTAAGCACTAAGCTAGGTGATACCTAGACAGCAGAACCAAAACCATGCAATCTTCAACAAGTCCTTCTAGTTTGAAAGAAGTTTATATTTGGCTGCTATTTTGATTTAAATTGGGCATTTGCTCGAATTTTTGTAGATACAATATTGTACTTGCTGATTGTGTGTTTAGTTCTGGAAATTTTTTTCCATTCATAGGGTGTTTCTTCTAATTTTGAGCAATAATATGTACAAACTTTCTCATTTCTTTTATGGAATCAGGGGACGTGTAAGATGGAATGAGGCTAACCTGGGAGAAATTGAAAAAAATAAACCTGTAAGGCAGAAGATCACAGAGCCGAAGACACCATACCACCGTATGATTGATGATGATGGTTTGTTGAGGGATCTCATTTCCTGTCTATACATTGTCTGCGTAGTATACTTTGCAAAAATTATGATATTGGCCAAGTTTAACTGTATAGTTCTCATTTCTGCAGGTTCCCTATCTCCGGTACGGAATTTTGATAAATGCATTGAGCATGCTGATGCCGTAAGGACTGCCTTGAATGATGTAGCTTCATCAAGTAGAAATAACTCTAGGCAGTCTGGGGGCTGGACATCTTCTGAGGACGAGGCAGATGCCATGGAACAAGATGACCAAGGTCCCCGACTTCTCCCATTACATTACATTTCTCTGTTGGTTTCACTCTTTGTTTTGGGTTGATTGTCTCTTGTGCTTTGTTCTTATAAATGAGATTTTCAATAGGGCAGATTGTTTTATGGTTTTCACCTTGTTCAACCAATTTGTTCTTTCCGCATTGTCTACCATAATTGTGCAGACTAGATTTGAATTACTCTTCTTGCCTCATGCTTCGCGATGCCGCTGTGATTCATTAATCAATGGATTAGTTTATGGACTTCCTCCATTTCTGTGCAGTCTTAAGTTCGAATGCACTTGCTTTTGGATCAAAAGATTCTCCTCTTCCAAAATGAAACAATTAGACTTCTTCTGTCCCCTGAATCTGCTTAATTAATTGGGAAATATATCTGACCATGATGTGGGATGGTTATTTATTATTCAAATTTTAGCTTTTGCTCTTATTGTGTTTGTACTTTTTCCCAGACTCAGAGACGGACAAGAGTGGTACCAGTTTTCGGGAGCACAGAAGAGTGCATTATGACGAATTTCGGAAGGTGAAAGAACTGCGTCGAGAGGGGTCCTTACTAAATGACGAGGATGAGGATGATTATGATAAGGTGGAGAAAGAGACTGGGAGTGGTGGGAAGGAAATAGAAATTGATGGAGGTGGTGAGACTTTTGCCAAAAAACAATCTCCTCCGCTTTTTAATGGGGCTTGAGATGCTAGGCAGCAAAGCTGACTGACTCATTTAAGGAATTGGTCTGAATTTTACAGGTTCCCTCAACTCACTACCTCAAACATTTTGGCACAAGATGCTTTGCCTCTTGTTTTCCATTCAGTGGGTGGGGGCTGTTCTCATAATAGTTTCTTGAGCTTGTGTTATTAGCCATCACTCATTCGTAATTCTGTGCACTTGTACATAGATATTTTCTGATGCTTCTGTCTCTTTATTTTTTGAATTTTGTTTTATTTATTTACTGGAAAAAGGATGACGTGCGCATCTCTCTCTTTCTCATTCTCCCTTTCTTGACCATGTGGGATCTCTCTTATATATGAATCATGAAATACTTGGCCTCTTGTGTTCATTTGAAATACTTGGCCTCTTGTGTTCATTGGTATGGCATGGGAGATACATTTGAGTGGCATGTAGATCCCTGCCCTAATTACTTAACTTTGAGGTGGTTAAATTCTCCTTAAATTCAATGAGCCCTACTATTGTGGTCTTTGTTGGTTGGGTGAGCACAAGAACTGGATTTAGGAAACAAGTTTGCTTAAGAATTTGGGGACAAAAATGCCTGTCCCCTCTACGGAAATTCAGCAGGGGAACCATAAGGATCTGGGTCTGAGAATTTGAGATCTAAAAAATACAGATTCATGGGAAGAGGTTCTCTTAAGAGTGGAGCAGAAAAATAAATTCATGACTTTAGGATGAGATAGGGGTATTATTAGGATTTCTTATGGGGAGGGGGGATTGGGGGTTTGTGTGTTTTTGAGTTTTGTGGGTCAATGAATCTGTCCTAAGGAATCCGTAAACTGTGGGGCCCCAACAACTTTAACCATTGTGCCAAGGCTCACAAAGTAGGGGGTAAGACTATGTACATAGACCTCGTTCCAAATCATCCAGTAGCGAAAGCCACGTACACTAAAGTATGTCCTTTATTAAATCAACATCAGTTCATATGGGTGAATATGAAACTGCATAGAATTATTGACCGAGTTTCTCTTTTTCCCACGTAGAAATGGGGGTATCGGCCACTGCCAAAATCGGTACGATAGTGATAAGGATCGGCTGATCTATACGAGAAAGGCCATCCCAAAGATCGGCTTCCGGATTGGTTAATAAAATTTTAAAATTTTAAAACACCCATTGTATCACCAATCAGCCATTGGATCTATGAAGGTTAACAAAATATGGCCGTGCCCTAAAAATTTTAGATTGATCGGATTTCTAGTTTTCCGTCCTTTGAATCATTGACCAGCCACTGGATCTGTGGAGTGTAACAAAAAATGATCGGTGAAAATTTCAGGTCGATCAGATGTATCGTTTTTATGAAATTTTACTTCGAAAAATGCTGCAACGTTCTAATAGAGTGTATTGGATTGCCAGATAGGAACGGCCAATCCGACCTCTCTAATCCAATCCTAACTCGATCTACTAATTTAATCAATAATTGGTAACGGATCGGTATTGATATCAATGAGCAAAGTCCTTAAATTAATGGACCTTTTCCTCCCCAAGCAATATTGTATGAAAGATTCCAAAATCCCTCAACATCAAAAGGGTCATCACGTAAGATTCCTTAAATCTCTTTATTTCACTAGTAAGATATCTAATTCAAAAAAACAATATCAGCAGAGTAGGTTTTATTGTATATATTCTTTGTTATAATTTATTATGATTTATCGATTTTATTTAGTCGGGATAAAAATTTATTATTATTATTGTTATAATGTGGTCCATGATTCGGTTTTGTGCTTGTATGACTTTCTACAGGTTAAAATCAATTCCAGGAAGCTTCAAAAGCAACTTAGGGTTGTATTTTTTTTATTTTTTAATGTAAACAAAAGCATCTTCTGGTTAATGGATCTTGACCTGTGAAAGATGCACTAAAGTGGATTTCAGAAGCAATTGCCTACCTCAGTGGTCTTTGACATTTCTGACCATGAATCTTTACAGGGTTTTTTTTTGGCCATGGTGGCCCACCACAGTAGTGATCCCGAGGGAGATTTCACATCCAGTGGGGACCTCCAGGACTTACACTAACCTGGGAGCCAATAGAAGAGCTTCCCCATATTCAGTCGCCCTACATGCTTCCCCATACATTTAATTACAAGGTCACCAATCAACTGTGTTTCCTAATAAAAATAAAAAAATAAAAATAAATAAATAAAAATAAATAAATAAATCAACTGTGTTAAGTAATGATTCACATACATATTAGGTTAATGATACACAATCTCTGGGACCTTGGAAGAGCTTTGAAAGTATTTCGGTCACTTAATTTTTATGTGTTTTATTAACTTAGATATTATAGCAAGGGATGTAAGAGATAAAATTTTATTTTGAATAAATCAAAATGTATAAATTCTGCTTTACTAACTAAAATAGTGTCACATGGATGTAAGAGAGAAAATCTAATCTTCAATAAACCAAAATATATAGGGAAAATTTCACCAACTCTTCTTGTTCTTTGCTTTTAAATCATTCAATTCTCAATTTCACGATTAATTTCATGAGCATCTTCTGCCATTAAGTTGACTAACATAAAGTATAAAATTATCCGATTACTCTTCCTATAACTTGACAGTCAAACAACAATTTGGGAATCCAATTGAAAGAAAAGAAAATAAGTATTTAAGAAGATAAATATACGTCATTTATTAATGGTTTGGGAGAAGGTAAGATAGTAACTTAACAAATTTGAAAGGATAGTTTTATCATTAGAAAATTATAGATCAAGCCACATCATTACTTAACAAACTTGTCTGCTATGATAGATTTTTCTGATACATATTTAACAAATGAGGGGGTGTGTAAAATTAATCACAAAATCAGGGGTTAAATGACTTAAAAATAAAATATAAGAGGTGGGTAAAATTTTCTCAAATATATAAAATAAACCATGGGTTTTCCAATAAGGTACATTCTCACCGTAGGGAGGGGGGGGGATTTTCAGATATTTTCCCAAGTAAAATCAGGACTTTATTTATCAAAATGCATTTTCTTTGTAGGTATAAAAGAAATATATTTTTATTTAAAAAATGGCAGATAGCATTTTTTTTTTTTTTTTGGAATGAAGACAGCATATGTAATCATCAACATCTATCTGCACTATTCAGGAATGCTCAATAAACTTCATGTATCTAAAAGCTTCATGAAGTTGCATTGGAACCATTATTCATTTTTTTAAGGTTAAATCATCCTGCCTAACATTTGTCCAGCAAATAAGCCCCCTGTGAGGTGAGTTTCATTTGGTTCTAATTTTTTGAATTTTATGCATTTATTCAAACACTGATAAAAGTTAGATCATAATAAGAAACATATGTTTGGTTAAAAAAAAAAAAAAAAAAAAGAGAGAGAGAGAGAAAGAAATGTATGTTTGGAACCATTTTATACATTAGTGATCAATGGGTAGAGAAATGGATGAATCAATCTCTTCAGTTTTAATACATGAAACCTCTAACTATGGTCGATTCCAAGTGGATTCCTGACTAGAACTCTTCTTCTTCTTCTTCTTCTTCTTCTTCTTTTTTTTTTTTTAATTTTATTTTAAAGGTTACTAGAAATATTGTCAAAAAATTGTGGACTGTGTGGAATGCAGGTGATAGTCCTTGAGAGGATTCAATAATTCATCACCCATAGTTTTCATGAAGCTAACATTGTGGCGGATTGTTTGACTAAGCATGCAACACGAACCAAATTTCCCAATATAGGGGTCATTGTCCTACTTTCATTTAAAGGGATATTAACTGGGATACTTCTGATTGGCCTAGGTTTCGATTTCATTAAATGCTGGTAGTATCGAAAGTGGGATTTGACCCTAAAATTGTTTTTTATTTTTTTTTCTATTCCGTGTACATTTTTTATTTATTAAATTTTAATATAAATTATTGCCCTTTAGCAAAAATAAAAAAAAATGGAATGCAGGTGATAGTGAAGGTGGGTAAGTTTAAATACTTCACAGGGATCACCTCCATAATTTATTAGATACACCTACAAATGAGCATGTGAATGGATGGTGGAGAAAGAAAGAGAAAACGACCTTAATGGCTATACTCAAATAAAAAGACTCTTGAACTTGAAGAGACAACCTCTTCTTTATTATGGGATTATAATCTATACAGAGAGTAGATCTAGAACATATTTATTAATTTAATTGATCAGTGTTAATATTCTAGAAACCATTTCTTGGCCAAAGGAGACATGACCGAGACAAAATAATTTAAAAATCTCACCTCTCTCATAATAAAATTGCAAAGAGATACCTTCTTTGCTTTTAGAATAATACTAAATTATTTGGGTAGTTTATGTTATTCATAAGAAAATATTATAATTATCATTTTCTTAGGTCATAGTTTGCTAATTTTATACTAAGTTAGTTTAATTAAGGGTTTTTCTATTTGACACCAAATCAGTGTCAATAGTCATTGACACTGACAATCGGTGTCCGGTGGATCGGCACAAAATCTCTTCCTGTATTTTGGGATTTCTGTGATGACTTAATGAGTGTGCGTCAAAAGAAATCGATGTCAGAAGGGCCTTGACACTGGATCGGTGTCAAGTAGAAAAACTCTTTAATTAATTAATCATGTGAGGAGATATTGTGATCATGAAGATTATAAATTAATTAGTATTCTTGGCTCTTGTAGAGTTGTACAGAATATTATTTAGTAATATTATGAAATTAATATATAGAAGGACATGGAGAGTACCCACTAATAATAAAGTTGAACTTGAATTAATATATGATTATTAAGAGTAGATTTGAGTGGTTAGAAGGAAGTCAATTCCATTTATAGTATCTTTTGTTCTGTACAAGTAGAAATATCCAATCATCAAATAAATGGTCCCAATTTACAAGTTTGCTAAATAGATTGTAGAGGGTAAATAAATTAATAATTATTACTAATTGGTACAACTCATCTTATGCTAAACAATATTAGTTTCTAATTCCACTGAATTTAACATCTGGGATTCTGATAATGTCAATGAATTTGAATCCAAAAGTTTCCTGAAGCAGCCTCATTGAAGGTTTTCAGTATTAGGGTTAGATTTTGGGGGAGCTTGATCAGTCAAAATGAATGCATATGATACTTTACGATGTCTCGGTCAAAGATTTGAGATCAGGCAATCTAAATAAGGATCGTGAAGGCCTGATGATCTCCGATACCAAGTTTTAACTCCTTCATTTCATCAGATATGAAAAAAAAAATAAGGGGAAGAAATTCATGTATCATCAAATTTAGTGATCGGATTATTCTTTTATAGAGGGTTTTGGGGTTTTCACATGAATCCATAGACCGTTTTTAAATAGGAATCCTTGTAGAACTTTACGAGATTTTGAATATGACTCTAAAAAAATCTAGGCTTAAGATGAGGTGATTTAGATGAGATCTAATGCAGATTTAATTTTTTATTTACTCGTGAAACTGAGACGGTCTAGAGGGGACAACCATGACTCATCTCTTCCTGAGAATCCATACATCCTTAACATCAATTCTCCATTTCTTTTTCTTTTTTTATTCATCCATGCTTCTAATTCAATTGCATGGAAATTTTGACCCAAAAATAAAAATAATAATCCTTCAATCTTATTACATAAATTCCTGATTTTTTTTTTTTAATTTAACCATATGCTTATAATCTCTTTTTTTGTTTTCATTCCTAGATTAGTAGTATTTAAATTCACAACTACTGTCCATCTCATGAGTCAAGAATCATGAATTAATCATGTTCATGCTTACCCACGTTATGCTTGTGTAAGACTGTGCTTAGGCTTTGAAAGGAATTTCCATGTAAAAAAAAAATTCTTGGAACCAATCTAGATTCAATCTCAGCCTTCCCATGTAGTCATTAAATGCTTCAAATTAATTATGCTGTTCATTAAATGTCTGATGACAAAATACCTTCACCTTCATGGAAGGATACTTCAGTCGTATCACTTGAGTTTTTTACATGGAAACAAAGAGAGAATCAGGGTTAGTTAATTAGTTAAAGGGAGATTCTTTGTGACACCAATTTGGTGTCAAATCTCACAGAAACCGTGCATCAATGGCCATCAGATCGTACAAAATTTAATCTCTCATGGACCCTTTTTGGGTGCCATGATGGCCAATCACAATTCCAATAAAAGAATATATGTCAATAATGCTTGCCACTGACTGGTGTCAAATAGAAAAACCCTTGAAAAGGTAGTTGAAAAAAGAAAAACACCTCAAGTCATTATATTGTAACTTGAAAGACCACTTTAGTTAAAGAAATGGTGAAGTAGTTGGTTTTTTGTTGTGGAAATGGTATTACAGCACCCCACCTGTTTCTGTCCATAGCTGTAACTCAACAAGACATTTTTGGTGAAAAACAAGAACTCCAAAAAATGTCTCGTGGGTTATGTTGGTTTTGTTTTCTCTTCTTACTTTCCAGTTTGGATTTTTTTAGTTGTAACAAAATTGGTTGCAACTACATGTAATAAGGCTTTTTTACCATTAGATTTGGGTTAGTTCTTAAATGAATATCAAAACTGTTTTATTTTTTTATAATGGCCCAATGAATATGCATTGAAGAGAATTAGTTACAACTACATGTTGTGACAACCCTTGTTACATTCGGACAGATCTTTCAAGTTTCTATAAAAATTGCTTTTGCACAATGCATATCCATGGGACCCAGATAAGTCCCACTAATTTTTTTTTTCTTACGATTTCGATTTCGTTTCATTAAGTTTCGGTTCAAAATTCACATCAAATTTCTGATAAGATTCTACCCAAAAATAAATAAATAAAACCCGACAAGATTCATTGTTGCATGATGATATATAATAATCTTTAAATCTAATGGGTAAGCTAAGTACGGGTGATAAGGCAACCACTATTAAGGGTGTTAAACGGTTTATAATTGGTTTAACGGTCCGGTCCCGTGCAATGCGGTGCGGTGTGTAAGAGGGTAAAATCAAAATCGAACCGATTAATTAAATGGTGTCAAATTTGAAACCAAAATCGATTAGTAATCGGTTTCAATTTACCAGTTTTTAAACGGTTTTTTATTAATTGGTTTTACTTGCAGTTTATAAATGGTTTAATTAAACGGTTATTAATCGATTTTTCATATTAAAAAAAAAATGCACAATCCTACACTCCCCTTGATGATGGAGATGTCATTGATCACAAAATACACTTGAAAAACGTCTCCAATGTTGCATTCACAAAACTTTAAAAAAAAAACTCCATTGACATAAAAAAATAGTTGTATTATTGATATCGGTATAAAAGTTATAGTAATTTACAAGTAGTAGACATTATCATAATAGCCATTGTAAAAATCCTGAAATGCCAAGATAGTATTATATTCTTCATATGATCTCTCTATTAATAAGAGTAAAACTTAATAGTTCATTATGGATGAGAAAAAAAAGGAGGTTGGGGAGTGGGGATGAGATTACATCCCAAGTCCTATACATGTTTGACATGGAGACTTCACCAAATACAGAAAAATCATTGCAAACAGACTGCTGGATTTCACTCCAATGGAAAATCCCTCCTGACCTTCCTATTAAAGTCTGATTCTCAAGTCATTTTCTCACAATATGACTAACCTAACAATATGACTAACCTAACAAAAATTGCATAGTAGACAACCAAACAAATATCCAGAATTTCTCACAATGCAATAAAGCTCTTCTCAATACAATTATTAGAAACAATATAATAAAACAGGAGCAAGCAAGAAATGTAAAAATATACATACAGAAACATAAAACTGAAATTTGCCCCATTAGTAAAGGATATACATTAAATGAGCTCCTTCTAGAATGCCATATGAGAACAACCTTTCTAAGACATTTTCTATTTATGTCTTCTATTTAGGAGAACATTTGATTCTTTCTACAGAGAAATTATTGTAAGATTATTAGTATGTACACCCTTGAATTAGTCAACTTTATCTCAGGATCACTACAAGAAAGTAGGTCTATGGCGGCATTTTTATAGCGGCGTTTCGTAATAAAAGCAGCTATTGATTATAAATAGCGGCGTTTTTTAGAAAACGCCATCGTAGGGAGTGTACAAAGAGGTCTTTGCTACAACGGCGTTTCTTATTAAACGCCGTTGGATGATCGGAAAACAACGTCGTTTGCTACAAAACGCCGTCATAGGTCACATACACAGTGGCGTTTGGTATAAAACGCCGTCGTAGGAGACATATAAAGCGGCGTTCAATACCAAATGCCGTCGTAGGTCATATACAAAGTGGCATTTACTACAAAACGTCGTCGTATACGTAACGGAGTTTGTTAAGAAAGGCCGTCATAGGGTCCTTCTAATTCCTGCTTCCCCATCCCGTGCTTTATTTTATTTACAATATGAGGGACATTGCTGCGTTTGTTTGAAAACGCAGTTATGAACTATATATAAATATGACGTTTGTGTAATCAACACAAACGCAGCTTTTGATCAGGTGCATGGCGGCGGAAACGCAGGTATGGAACGAATACCCATGAACCCATATTTTTATCTTCGCACCTTTCTTCCCCGCACCTCAATTGATTTTCACCTTACCTCTCAGATTTCCTTCTTCTTCACCAAAAATTTCCCTAGCTGAGTCTCTTTCTCTCAATCTTTCTCTCTCCTTTTCACTTAATCAATTCTCTTTGTCTCCACTCTTTTAATCGATTTTTCTCCTTCTCTCCTTTTCTCTCAATCAAGTCACCCCAATCCCCGCCCTAACTAAATCTCTTTGCTTCTCCTCTTTTCTCTTCTTCTCTCAATCTCTCCTTTTCTCTTAATTTCTCCTGCTCAATTCTCACGATTGGTTTGTCCAGTTGATCTCTCAATCGATAGTTTGTTCTTTCATTTCCTATCTATTTTCAATTGTATTTTTTAAAAGTGAATTAGAGGATGCACATTGGCATCTCGGCTCTATATATATCCAATAGAAAGGGACTAGTTTTGGTATTTAAGAGGGAACATAAAGATCTAACAATATAAATACATGATGAAACGTGTAGTTGTAACTTCACAAATCCGTATTTAACTATATAAAGAAATAAAAGTGATAATGAATTGATAGTGAGGATATGCCTTATAACAATTGAATTTGTCTATTTTCTCAAAATATAAATAAAAATACTGAATTATATATATATATATATATATATATATATATATATATATTTATGATGTTAGTTACAGGTTTGAATAAGAGAGATCGTGGAAGTCCAAAGTCCTATATGCCTGAGCAAGAAACTGAAAAACTCACTGGGTGATTTTGCCCCTTTTACAAACAAGCTAGCTGATTAATTTCTTTTTTGGTTAGTTCTGCTCCATCCTTACCTATTATTAGGTTTTTGTTCTGTTTTAGATTGGTTAGTACGTATCAATAGGTTTCGATATGATTTTGTCAAAAACTGATACTGAACCTTACCTTTAGAGGGTTCTAGTTTTTTTTTTTTTTTTTTAGGTAGGTAAAGGGTTCTAGTTCCTCCCTCTGTTTTCGTCAGTAGTCCTCTGCAATGATGTAGAAGATCTGGAGCCGTAGGATAAGAAGTCTAAGCACCTAGTAGTCTAGAAAGCGGCATTTCCTACAAAAGCCATCGTAGGAAGTCTACGAAGTTAAGTTTTCACTTCCCGCGCCCCATCCCCGCACTATTAGATATAATTACATTATTGCGTTTGTTTGGAAACACAGCTATTCATTGCGACGTTTGCTATGAAATGCCGGTACGGATCGAAATCCCGCCACTATTTTTCCCTTCGCGCCTTATTCTTCTCTCTTAGTTTTCATTTTTTTTTCAGTTTTGTGCCTTTATGGATTCTCATCCGAACTTCTCGGCTTGCCGTAACTAATTCTCTCTCTCAAACCTACTATATTTCGTTTCTCTTTCTCTCAGAGTTCAATTATAATTAAATCTCTTTCTCTCAAACTCTATATCTCTCAAAATCTGCAATATTTCGTCTCTCCTTCTCTCAGCTCTCGCCCTAACTAATCTCTTTCTCTCAAACTCTATATTTCACTGAATAATCTCCTTAATCGATTCTCTCCTTCTCTCAGCTCTCTCAATTGATAGAGAACCTGCCTGTGCCATCAACAATTGATTTTTTCCTTGGAAGCTAGAAGAAATACTGGAGACCAGAGAAGAGGAAGCCTCTAAACGGTTTAGAGTCTGCACTTGCTCCATCATCAATCGATTCTCTCCTTGGAAGCCACAGGTAATCCCTGATCCAACTATGAGTCCTCTGTCTCTCTCTCTCATCTGCCTGTCTCTCTCTCTCATCTGTCGATTATCTTTCTTTTAGAAGAATTTTTTTGGCAGAACAATCTTCCGGGATTGTATTTGCAAACTACTGTATTCTGGGTTTTGGAGAGTAGGCGGACAGATTTGGGGAAGATGCAAGTTTGTATATCTGTCAAAGATCTGGATATTTTTATTAATCTTTGTTTCACTTCCATTCGAGTTTTTGTTCTGAATTTATGAACTTACTAATCCATTAATGCAGTTCTGATCTAGTTTATCCTGCCATTCTTATCTGTTTATCTAGGTCATTGAAATTTCTTTGTTCTCTGGTTCTGTTCCCTATTTCTACAATCCTATTAATTCTATTCTTTTGGTAGTTATTTTTGCTAGAAGTTTAGAACCCATTCAATCAGATGACAAGCTACCCAGTGATGGAAGAGGTTTAGATATCTTTGTAATAGGCAGGTACAGGAACAATCCATCCACTGTTGTAGAAGCAGAAACCCAAATGAAATCTAACCATCAGAATAACTAAAATTTTGAGGAGTTGTTTCCACCTAGGAGACATACCTTCAATCAGTGTTTCAGCCCCATCCAACCAGTGATTTGATAGATCTAAGCAAGGCAAGTTTTCTGGTTCTTCTAATACCCTGCGGCCAGGTTGTGTCTGGCACTGTTTTGCTTGCTGATTTGTGAGATATTGATGTACATAATGGTTGTGTTAGTGCATCAATCCTACGGTAGGGTAGCAGTGTGTTAGTCAGAGTCCATTCTTTATTTTCATTGTTATTAAATTGTTTTAGTTAGGCTAGATTAGGTCTCCATAAGTCCAGCCCTGTTTGCGATGTTTCTTTCTGATTTTATTCAGAGTTTTAGTAGCAGTAGACTACTTCCATAGTAAGCTATTGGTTGGAGGACTTTTAGACTTAGTTTGAGTTTGATTTTTTGAGTTTTATTCGAACATATGTAATGGCTATACCCTATCCATGAATTTTGATGAATTAATGAAATGATTTTGCTATACTTTGGTCTGTCAATTCAGGCTAGCATATGTGGGATTCAGTTGTGTTGACTCTTATGGAATCAAAAGTGTTTAACTGCAGGCCAACCTTCTTCAATGGCATAAACATAATTTATAATTTAGAAAATGGGCAAGTAAGACAATCAACCACATATTGAACTATATCAGGTATAAATTGGTTAAAGACCAAGCACCCCAATTCAGGAAATAAATGGAAAAATTATCAACCACTAGATGGGATAATCAACTAGAAAATGGTGTGATTTAAGAGATTGAGGAGGAGAAAACCCTGTTGCTAGTTAACAGTACAGAACTGGCACATGGTTCTCACTGAAAGGTATTGCATGCATGTCATTGTCAAGGAAGCAGTCTTACCAATCAATTCAATCAGGTTTAGGATTAGATTAAAACATTGACAGAAGTTTTACAAAGGTGTCAAAATCAATTCCCTAATAAAAAGTACATGAAGCTATAGGCAGATTTTGGATCCAAATGAAGCTGATACAAGGATTGCTCATGTAAAATCCATTAGCACATAATTGACCTTCCCCCTTGCAATGGATCTGGTCCCATCAAGGAGGTACATAGTATTCCTTTTTATTCCCCCGTGCATCTTTTTCAACTAGCACATAGGAGAATGGCTCTGCAGCCTTGGCAGTTGAATGAAACTTAATTTTCTGTAAATCTTTTTTTTGCAGTTGTTGATGAGGACTGCTCATGACCTCCATAAACTTTATCCCAGAGTTGTACCCAGCATTCAGATGTCAAAAATGAATGACGCAACTGTACAACAGGTTTGCATATGTTCATCAAGGCTGTCTAAATATTGTTAAATGCCATATCAATTAGCTAATGAAAAAATGGGTTCTTCATTTAGGGATTGGCCTTCTTCTACAATGCCCTCAAATCTGTTGGAGATTCATGGACTGAGAATCACAAAGTGGTTGATTGGATGCAAGAAGGATGTTAAAATTGAAGACATTGCTTCCCAGGAGTTTGGTATATATTCTTCTTCCCAATTATGTAGGAGATAAAAATTTGTCTTGAGGCCAAATAATTGCTTTAACTGAAGTTGACACTTTTTTTTTGTTCAAGGTGATAGAGTGTTGGAGAAGCTGTCTTACATGATTAAGATAGCAAGAGAAATGTTTGATGTGATGGATGAGGAAGAACAGAAGAGCGATAAGAGTCTAGGAGACAATTTAACTGAATCATATTCAAACAACAAAGCCCCCTATTGTCTCTCTCCAGATACCCCAAACAGCAAAGCCCTCTATTGTCACTCTCCAGAGACCCCAACTTCAGTACTTCCAGAGTTGATCAGTAATTCCAATAAAATGGGGAGAGACTATGCAGACTTCTCTTATTCACCACCTCTTCTCATGCCTCTCAGGATTCAGGCTGTTGGGAAATTGAAACCCATGGATGTAAAGCGCCTCGCCTTCCATGGTTTCTCTTATGCATCATCTCGAGCTTCTAGCCCCGAGAATCAAAGTAGGATGATATTGGATGAACCTATGTCAGAGGCCCAAGATGAAAATAGCAATTCCAAAGCAAAACTAGTTTCAGGGAGCAAACAAAAGATCAAAGAAGTCAAAGCTGCAACTGTAACTCGAGAGATTACAATGTATGATTCAGATCATATGGCCAGAAATGAGGGTGGGAGTGTCACCAGTGTGAATCTCCCAGAAGGAGTGGGCCCTCTGTTACAGTACCCTCACTTGCAGCAAATGGACCCCAGCTAGAGTCACCACCTCCACAATCAGCCATACTGCCACCAAATGTCTCAGCAGCAGCAGCACCACCCCCACCTCCACCACCAATTTCACCTAAAAAAGTAACCACAACCTCTACCCTATCACTGCCAGAAGTATCCTCAGCAGTAGCTCCATCGACACCACCAATACTGGCTCCAAATGCTTCAGCAAACTCACCATCAGAACCCAATTTCTGCCAAGCGTATTACTACCATCACCACCATCAGTAGCAGTAGCAACACCACGTCTGCCACCACCTCCACCAACAGGAGCAGCACCACCACCATCAACACCTCCACCTCCACCTCCAACACGAGGAGCAACAGCA